>JAJOOO010028088.1:0-13425 GCA_029582685.1 Solanum piurae
TGGTTGTAAATCATTTCATTAAGGGTAAAAAAGACATTTTATAGGCAAATTGTTACTTAAAATAGAAATGTGTCATTCTTTTTGGGACTGACTAAAAAGGAAAGTATGTCATATAAATTGGGACAGAGGGAGTATGTAAGAATTACTATAAATTAATTTACTAGTAGTTTTGTAAGATCTCACTTGAGTAGACAATAGGTAAGAACTACTTCCTCCCTTTAACAAAGAATAAGTCTGTTTCAAAAATTATGATTTTTTTTTATAACACTTTAATTTTAACTTATAACGTGTTATATTTAAGGCTACAAGATTAAAAGATATTTTGATATAGTTTTAACAGAACCACAAAATTAATATTTTTTTATATCAAATCAAACCAGACTATTCATTTTTAAACGAAAAGATTATCAAATAGTTTGCACAATAAAGTCTCGCTCTATCCAATTTTAATTGTCATGTTGCCCTTTTGAAATTCAATTAGATTAATTTTTAAAGTTAAATTAGATTCCATTTAATTCAATATTTTAAATAAAAAATTTAGATATTCAAAAACTATACAAAAAGTACTATAAATTACATTTTTTTTTGTATAACAATATAATGAAAAAATAAATTATAAAATATTAATTAAATTTTTTATAATTTAACTCTAAATAAAAAAAAATCATGACAATTAAAAATGAACGAATGAGTTAGTAATAAAGTTAAGGGGAACTTCGAAAATGTGTGTAAATGCGGAAAAGCTGGCAAGATATGTCTTCTCCAATCCAAACACTTCTCTATACCCACAGAGCTTTCTCTGTTCCTCAAAGCGGTGCCTCCTCTCGTCATCTTTTACTACGTGGACAAAATATTATGCCAATTCTTCCTCTTTCAGTTAGCTTGAAGAACCGGGTTTTCTTCGTTCGGTCATAGTAGGCCCATCTCTTTACACTTGTCAAGAGGTTTTCTACCCGTTAAATTTTAATTTAATACTCCTTCCGTTTCATTTTTTGTGGCAATATTTGACCGGGTATAAAGTTTAAAAAATAAATAAAGACTTTGAAATATTTATCAAATTGCCTCTTTCATAAAATAGTCATATTAAAATGTAGATTCATTTTTCTCTCTCCTCATAAATGTATTGGAGTACTATCTTTCTTTAAATACTTACCATATGAAAATGTGACATTCTTTTTGAGACTGATAAAAAAAAAAATTGTACCATATAAAATAGGACGGAGGGAGTAATAGGGAATTGCTAGTAAACATTTTCGAAAGGTACATCACTCAAGTTGTAGTTGGTTATTTTCATTTGGCATGGGTGTTATATGGTATTACCGGTAATAATATGTACAGATGCAAGCAAACATTTTTTTACGTTTCTACAAGTGCATCTTGTTGACAGATGTTCTACTATAATCTTTCACAGGCCTCCTATAAAACAAAAATGCCAGTGTTTCAACTTTACTACAGTTTTATAACTAAAGATGGAGAACCGAGGCAATGTCGATCAGAATGAGGAAGGAAGGATGCATCGCCAATACAGAATTCAATTGAGAAGGAGAGAGCAAGCCCGGGAAGCACAGATGAGGGTAGGAGTATTGCCGCCGCCAGCAGTTGGATCAAAGTCTGAAAAAGGAATGAGGCCTTCAATGGAAGATGAGGTTTCAATTCACCCAAATCTTTGCTCCCCGCCCATCAATGGCGGTCGACCCCTTCATTTTTATGCTGTTTATGATGGTCATGGTGGTTCTCAGGTATACTTTTATTTGACCATGTTATGTATTTTTATTTTTATTTTTTTTTACCTATATCTCTTCTATTTTTTATAAAAAAAAAATTGTTTAGGATTGTTTAACTTTAAAAATCATTTTACTTTTAATGAGGATTACAATTCTTTACTTTAGATTAATTTATGTTTTGAACTTGTTTTGTTTCAATTTATTTATTTTATTTTTATTTTTATTTTTAAAAGAGTAGTTATTTCTTTCCCCTTTTTCGGTATCTGTTCCATCAATTTTAATCTTGTATAAGAGTAGTTTGGATTGGCTTAACAAAAAATAGTTTTTAAGCAAAAAAATAAAAAATCAAATTTAAATGATTTTTGAGTAAAAAAGTAACCCTTATTTTTATTTTTAACTTTTTTTTTAAAGTCATTCTATACTTATTTTAAGTTAGTTAATGACTTAAGTTTGAGTAACTTTTAAGTTAATCCAAACGATTTTTAAGACAACAAAATTAAAAGGTATATTGATAATTTTAGCAAATCTTTCTATGTCGAAGTTAAAATCAGATAATAAACTGAAACTGAAATAAGGGGAAGTGATACCTTACATTATCCGACAAACTCTGTAATTATAAGTAATTTTTTAAAACAAATTTTAAAATATTAAAATTTGAGTCTTAATAACCTAAAATTGACTCAGTATATTTTAGGGATCGTTTGATAATTTTAGGGATAGTTTAGTTGGTCGGTGAGATAACAACATAGAAATAGACAAGGACATAATTTTTTTGTGGAAATAAATTGAAATCACTGTATCGTTTTTGGTGGATGCAGGTATCTGCACTGTGTAGGGAGAGAATGCACTTGATTGTAGCAGAAGAACTGATGCGCACAGAGAACAATACAAAAATGATGAGTAGCAGCAGCAGTTCCAGTTCAGATAGAGGACAACAGCGCGATTGGGAGGCATCATGGATAAGAATTCTGCAAAGAAGTTTCCAACGGATGGATAAAATGATATGCTTTAACTGTGACTGTGGTAGTTTAAGCTACCGCTGTTTGTGCCCACCAAATCACAACTTGCGTCTCATGGGCTCCACCGCAATCATAGCAATTGTAACAGATCATGCCATTGTCATTGCAAATTGTGGTGATTCCCGCGCTGTTCTTAGCCGGAATGGAAATGCCCTCTCAGTCTCCTTCGATCACAAGGTAAATAAACATTTCAGACCTAATTTGTTATTTTTGTTAAACCTTACCCTATGTGCAAAAACCTGGTTCTTGTGTACTTTACAGAAATACCTAATTTTTTGAAATGATAACACCAATTTATAGTGGAAACAAGGAATGAAAAAAAACACACTAAAATTTTGTATTAATTCAAGATTACAACTCAGTCAATCATGAATCTAATTCTACAAACTAAGAATTTACAGTATTATTCTCTATAATTCTTGTGATGTTTTTAAATAACAAAGAAGTTTTCCTTAAAGCAAGGTAAATAGGATTTAATTATCAACATGGGTTGGTTGTGCAGTGATGGAACTGTTCCACCTTTAACCAAAGGTCTTAAGTTTGAATTTTGGGTATGGAAAAAAATCTATTGAAAGTGCTACTTCAAATTATAGGTTTTGCAGTGCACGATTCAAATTTAATCAAGCTCCAACATGGACTTCAAACAGCGAGTGAAAAATAATTTGTCCTAATTATAAAAGCTACTCTTTTATTTGGTTGCAGCCAAATAGGCGGGATGAACTCGCTAGAATAAAGGCAGCGGGAGGAAAACTTGTTTATTCTCGTGGATTACGGGTTCAAGGCGTTCTAGCCATGTCTCGGGCAATAGGTAATATTTCTCTCTTAATTTCAAAAACTTTCTCAATCTAACACAATTGGCATTGGAATTGTTGCTTCATTTCTTTTTCCCTTCTACCTTTTTTTTTTTTATATAATTCATTCACCTAGGCAGGGGCGGCTCAATATAAACAGAGGCCTAAAACAAAATTTTAGTTAGAGGCCTAAAAATCTAAATAAATTTTATGTGTGTTTAAAATTTATTTTTCTTACACTTTTAAGATGTAAATTATTACTTAATATTTTTTTATAAATAATTTCTTAGAAAAAAATCCTTCCAATTATATATAAGGTAAGATTTTATTAATTTAACAATGAAAAACATATTTTTACTTAGACAATCATTATATGAATTGTCAATATAATTCTATAAGTAATAATTGACAAATTATAATAAGTTAATAAGAATAAAATAATACATATTTTAATATATTTTTTAATTATAAATGATTAATTTTTTCTATAAAATAAATACTCCGCCTAAGGCAAATGCCTTATTTTTATTGCATAGAGCCTTTACCTAGGTTAAACTCACCCGTAGTGATGGGGTTTGGCATGACCCTTATTAGTCTATATAAGCTCCCAAGAATATACACTGAAGATTGGTAAAGTCTTACTTTTTCCGGAAACTATATTTACTCCTCTATAGGTTTGAATAAACAACACTATATATGTTATGGAGAAGTTGAGCTAAGATATGCCTTAACAAGTTCCCAACCTAAAACTTAAGGGCATATAACATGTATATATCATGTAGAAGAAAAGATTACTATTTTAACTAATATTTGAGAACAATGAAGTTAAAACACAATTATGGCATCTAGAAGTGCAAATTAACACCCTAGCTTCTTAAAAGGAAAAAAAATATAATAGTTCTAAAACAAGAGCATATACAGATCAAATGAATTTTAGGCAACAGAGTCAATCATGATTGATATTTAGGGTTTTGTCATAGAATTACACATGATGTGTATGTTGGAAAAGTGTTATATTTCCTTTAATTAACGACACACATATAATATCAAAGTAGAAATAAAATTGAGTATACAATTGTGCACGACGTGTATGTCAGCAATATGTTGTGTGTCCAAATAAATTAGTACCACACATTATTCAAAAAAGGATATTAAAAAAAATGAGTAAGTTGGTTTTACGTCATAGAAGTTTGTCGTTTATGCATTAAAGAAAATGGTGGCTTCCCAATGGGGTGTTATTGATGATAGTTTAAGAAAAGCGGTTTATGTTGCTAGAAATGGATTAGATAGCACTTTTTTTTTTAAAATCACAAAAGTCTCATCTAGATATTCCATCAAAAATTGCAATTACTCATATATATATATATATATATATATATATATATATATAGTACTTGGATATTAAGAAGGAAGTCAATGTAGATTAATTTATTTTGAAGTTCTACCACCTTTTATTAGTACATGTATTACTAGTAACTTAAAGCCTCTTGATGTCAATTCCACCCTCAGCATTAGGTTTATATAGATTCTCCAAGATCTCAAATGGTACTTAGATTTCTCAGTAGATGAGTATCTCAAAAAAAAAAAATCTAAGCAAAGCTCTTTTCAATAAGTTCAATAATTCTTATTTTCTCTAGCTCTTATTTTCTTCATGCTTGTTAGGTAGCAGAAGTTAGGTACTTCATTAGGATTAGTAAGGTAAGGCCTATCCTCCCTTGCTTGTACTTGTTCCTATTGATATTTTTTATGTTTAATAAAAGACCGCTAGACACTGTCTAGTGGTAAATTTGCTTAAAAAAAATAAGTTCAATAGTTTCCTTACAAGGGTTCATGACAGTCATAGTATAAATTGGAATAGCTTGAACAACATGTTTAATAAGAATGAGTTTACCATCATGTGATAGAAGTTTAGTATTCCAACCACCAAAGGTTTTAACATTTTTTAGTAACCAAACCATCAAAATAAGTAATTCTTTTCTTTCCAATGTATATAGAGAATCCTAAATAATTAAACAGGGAATTGTTTCTCAATAAATTCAGTAGCTCATCTCATTATGTTAATTCTATAAATGGATATTTTAGGACCTATGAAGAAGAAATTTTGGTTACTATTAACTTGTTGACCAGATTTCATTTCATATTTACTTATGAATTTGGTTCATAACAACTTTATTAGATCTTATATTGCCTCCACAGAAGATAATAATGTCATCTGCATAAATTGCTTTTAGACCATTCTTGCTCATAGTGAAACATGTGAACCTCTCACTTTCGAAGATGTTATTTAGTTTTTCTTGAAAAAACTTCATGAACTATCAAAATAAAAAAATGTAAGGGATAAAAGATTTTCTTGTTTCAAATTTCAATCTCTGAGTGAAAATGAAAAAGTTATTTCTAGATTCATTGATGAAGTTGGGATACAATATCTTTCATATATCAACTTGTGGATCATATTAGGCAAAACATCATTAAAATCAAATTCCTTTAACGTACACAACAATACAGAAAGATCAGACTAATATGTCATAGGCCTTTGACATATCTAGTTTGATCACAATATTACCTCCAATATTGCCATGATTAATTAATACCCTAAATAAATCTTTGAGATTGTAAGACATTCTCAATAATGAATCTGCCTTTCACAAAGCCCATTTGATTTTTGAAAATCATATTGGATAGTAGAGATAAATATGTTAAATTAATAAATGAATTATTTATATTACAATTCATGTGTATATGAAATACCTCAATGTGTATTTAATAGGGTAGGTCTTGTCTTTAATTACTTCTTAAAATGACTGAATGTTATAGAGATTTAACTACTAGTATATCTTTTTGTTATTTTTTCTTATTACAAATAGGAGACAGTTATTTGAAGCCATATGTTATATCAGAGCCTGAGTTTACCTTCGTAAAAAGGAAGGTAAATGATGAGTGTTTGATTCTTGCTAGTGATGGTTTATGGGACGTTATATCAAACAAAACAGCATGTCGGATGGCTAGAGTGTGTCTTCAAGGAGACGCAATATTTTTTTCGCATAGTGAATCGGCAGCAGTGCTGCTTACTCGGATTGCTACGGCGCGGAATAGCCATGATAATATCAGTGTTATTGTAGTTGATTTTATGAGAAATCATGAAGGATGAAAAATTCCATAATACAAGCATATATGTTTATACTAAAAACAATGTGATAGTGCATCCTATATTGTTTATGATAGTTATATAAAACTACTACTTTTTTATCATGTTATGTATTTACCTTTGACTATTTAATTTTCTAAAGTTAAATTACCTATGTCTCTTTTAATTTGTTTCAAGATTTTATTTTTATTTTTAAAAGAAATAATATTTAAACATTATTTAACTTCAAATATATTTTATATTTATGAGGATTATAATTTCAGAATGCGAGCGTCAAAAATAAGTCTTAGTTCTTACATAACATTAATTATTTTTAAACTCCTTCATTTATTTCAATTTTTTTTTTTTCTTTTTTTTCTAATTTCACTTTAATATTCTGTATAATTCTTGTTATATTTTTAAATAACAAAAAGTGTAGAGATGGCAATTGGGGCAGGCACACCCCTGATGGGGCAGGGCAAGAAAATAACTAAACGGGACAGGACAGAAAAATCATATTTACGTAAAATACATAATAGAGTAGGGCGGGTAACGGTTCAATTGTATTGCAATTTGTTCACCGGAATACAAAGTGTTCATTGTATTACAGTTTTGCTTGCTGGAATACAAAGTACCTAATTTTGAAAATATTTCAACACAACAAGGGTTACTATTTTGTGAAACTATTTGATTTGTTTTAAATTATGAATCTTTTTTCTTATTGTAATTAATTATGCAGAATTATTTTTTTGGTGAAAAAACTGGTAACTTTAGCAGACTATGGTAGAAAGGCAATTGCAGTACTACTGTTAAAAACTATATAAAAAAATTCTAAAAAATCCCTTGCTTTTAAGTGACAAATTAAATAAAGAAGGAGAAATGAAAAATAACATAAACGGAGAGGAGCGGATATTTCTTTTAAATATTAAACAAGACAGGGTAGGCGGGTGAAAATTTTAGTAGGTTAAGGTTTGTCCCGCTCTAACTCACCCTAACCCGCCCTATTGCAATCCCTGCTAAAGTGAAGAAAGGCAAATACTATAGAAGTTAGTGGATGAAATGAAAGTTGAAATTATGCTATTGCAATTTTGTTGTTGTTTACTCTTTCTTTTTTCGGTAAATATCTGAAGGTTGTTTGATCATTAATATTTTTCTACTTTTTCTAGAGATGAATTCTTGAAATCATGTTGGCCAATAAAAATTTAAAATTCAACTTCTTGAATTTCGAATTTAAAAAATATCAAAAATTATTTTCACCTTTTTCAATTTAAAAACAAATATTGCTCAAATTTTCAAATACCATTCACTTTCAAAATAAAAACTAAAGAGTATTTTTTTTTTTCAAATTTCATAACTTTCGTGGCCAAATGGGATTCACGGTCATGAAAATTTGTCATTTTTCTCCATGTTTGGCCATAACATTTCACAATAATTTCAAAATTTGAATAACAACGAAGAGGTATTTTCACTCCAAATTACACACAAGAAATTTAAAACAATTTCAATTTATATTCATGACCGAACACAATGCCTAATTTTCAAATATCATTTTTCACTTTAAAAATAATAACTACTTTTTCTCAAATTTCACAGTGAAACATAGCAAACACCCCACTAAATCATGCCCAAAAGGTCTGTGTGAACAAAGAAGAACTGTTTAGTGAGAGCAATAGTTTTAAAATGATTCAGCCTGTAGAAGAGATGCTATATGCTGTTAGATTTTCTCATGTTTGAAGTTCGAAATTTTAACTATATGGAATCTTCAAATTAATATCAAATTAATGTATATTCACCGTAGTGATATGAATTTGGCATGACCCTTATCAGTCTATATAAGCTCCCAAAAATATACATGGAGGATTGATAAATCTTATTTTTTGGGAACAATATTTACTCCCTCTATATAGGTTTGAATAAATAACACTGTTGTGGAGGAGTTGAGCTAAGATATGCCTTAACAAGTTCCCAACTTAAAACTTAAGGGCATATATAACATATGATCATGTAGAAGAAAAGATTGCTATCAAAACTACTAGTAGAGCACAATGAAGTTAAAACACAATTATTGTATCTAGAACTACAAATTATCACCCTAGCTTCTTATGGAATAAATGAAATAGTTCTAAAACAAGAGGATATAGAGATCAAATGAATTTTAGGCAATATAACCTGTATGAAAAATTACAATATAACAAAAATACAAGATTACAATTGAAAATAAAATGAAGAAATAAAATATTTTCAGGCTGAGGCACAGATATCTCAGTCTCTAAGGAGGGAGATTCAAGTCCACTGCAGCAAAAGTTTTTCACTGGTCCAGCAGTAGTCCTTCTTGACTTGTCATCTCCAGTATACAACAGCCTAATCACAAAGTGTAACTCAACAAACACTACAAAAAAAGCCTAAATAGCGGGGGTTTATTTTACATATTGTAGGGGTTAGGAACCCCAGCAGTTCGTTGTAACAGAGGTTTCTTCAACCCCAGAAATAGGTCTGCCATAATTAATCTCTGGGATTTTTCACTAACCCCTGTAACAAGCAGCGGGGTTATTTTGCGGCGGTTTAAACCCCCCACAAATTGATTCTTAGAAAACTACCATTTAAATTCTAGGGGTCACAACCTCTGATAGTAATAACAAAATAGCAGGGATCGAAACCCCCACAATTCATGAAAATATAAATATCTTCCTATATTTTTCCCATCAGTGGAACAATGCCTAAAGCTAATTCGGTCAATAATAATTCAAACAATCATAATTTTTTACAAGTAATGATACTGCTGCTATCAGTGGAACAGTGCTATAAACCTTCACACTGCTAATGATGCCATACAAATGTATTCAACTCCATCACGAGTACATTGATGTCATCCTTACTACCCGATCAATTGCTAAACACATCATTCACTCTAAGCATTATGACATCCGTCCAATCATGCACTTACATCATCGAAACTATCTAATACGATTGCAAGACACTTTAACATTTGCCACTACAACAATTATCACCGGATGATTTTGCATCCATAGAGGAAAATGGTTCACTAGCCGCATCTTGGCTGCAAAAAATAAAAAAACAGAACAACAAAACATCATAAGCAACGCCAGTTAAGGGTGTGTTAGAATTTTGGTTAGTCACGAGGCTTACGATCTGATAACTCTGAGATATCAAATGAAAAGGATATCAAAACTCACATATTACCACAAGCTTAGAAAATTGGAACATCATACTCTGCATAGACAACCACACATAAAACTAGACCAGACAATTAGCAATAGCTGACATCATATGTCAAACTACTGTGCTCTGGCATTCTTTATAGTCAATGTCAAAATTCAAGGAAAACTACAGCTTTGAAAATGCTTGGAGATTTAACTAGTTAGGATTTAGGAGTTCCAAAATTTCCTATATAGCTACGTTTACACAAATAACTATAGCCCATTCCTTGGTAAATGTTCCTAATTTGAAACCATCAGCATGGGCAAGTCAACAGCATATATCTACAACAAGCTCTGAATCTATTGTGCATATCATGTGTTGCGCTCTTTCCACAGTTTCCACTAGAGCTTCAGGAAGTTTGACTTGTTGATCAGACCTTAGATAATAATTCATCTAAAAGCAGCTATAGAATTAAAAAAGAGGCATCAACATGTTTACCCAAAGAAAAAAAATGCCAACAGGACAAAAGCATGCTACATCAAACTTCTCCATTTATGTTCTATTATTAACATTATGAAGGGCAAGGTAGTAGTAACATGTTTTCCTAGTTGAGCTATGATTCATGGCACACAACTATGATTCTCAATCCGTTGATGATTCAAGTGATATAGTTTCTATTGAAGCCACTAATTTGAACAAAGTTAAATCACAGTTGTCTAATCTCCAATTGAATTCTCTGGATGTTAAACTATAGTACAATTTATTTTACTCCATCAAAAAATGTTGCAGATTTCAGACCATAGTCCATGCTTTTGACAGAAATACTCGGAGTAAGCTAATCCAGTTCATTATTTGGCAAATACCAGCACAGGCAACTAAGCCATGAAAAGTACAATAAAGATAGCCTAATTCTACCACAATACACGAAAATGGTAGACTAATGCAGTTCATTATTTAGCAAATTTGATAATTTCGAATTTTTCATCCACAAAAAGAAGAATCAAATTAACCTAATTCTACCTCCATGCATCTATACAAACATCAAATAAATAAACTTACCTAGTGAATAAAATCAGAAATTTGTACAAAAAATTTCGATCTATGAAGATTGAGATGAGAAAATCCAAAAAAGTGAGAGAAGTGAAAAAAAATTCACCTTAAAATGGCTATTCCGATTCCGAATCTAGTGAGCTAGCTAATGCATGCAACGTTGTAGAAATGGCGGAGGAATGGCGGAGTATAGATGAGAGAAGTGTAGGGGAGGAGCGAGTGAAGTTTCCAGAAATAAGAATTAAAATATTGTTTCCAATTTTATATTTTGTAATAAAAGAAATTGTATTTTCCTCTATTTCTTAATATTTTTCTTTTTCTAGATGGTGGGGGTTCCAAAACCTCTACTATTTACTTTTATTTTCTGGCAGCTACAAAACCCCCGGTATATGATGCAATTTGAGGGAGTTGCAGCTAACCTCTGTTATTAAACCCCCATAATTTAGGGCATTTTTTTGTAATGAAACTCTGGACAAGAGTTGAGTCCAAAACTCCAAACATTACTAAAAAGTGCTAAAAAATGATGGACAGAAAAGTGACGGACGGTGTCGCTTCAAAAGCGACGTCATTTTCCACACTGTTCATTACTTTTTAATAAAAATAATTATATTTAAAATTATTTTACAAAAAGTGACGGACGGCATCTCTTAGTCCGTCGCTTCTTTTCTCGGATTTTTGCGCTAAATTAATATATATATATAAAAAAAAAATTAATAATTATTTAGTTAATATATATAGAGATGACGTCCGTCACTTTTTAATAAAATAATTATTTATAAATTAAACAACAACCACGCTGTCTGTCGTTTTAAATTTATTTTATTTTATTAATTATTTTTAAAAAAAAGCGACGGACGGCATCTCTTAGTCCGTCGCTTTTTGGTCAAAATATCTAGTCAAACATTTTTAAAAAGCGACGGACAGCGTCTCTTAGTCCGTCGCTTTTTAGTCAAAACTTTGGTCAAATATTTTTAAAAAGTGACGGACAAAGAGACGTCGTCCGTCGCTTTTTTAAAATTATGTTGAACCAAAAAGTGGGTTTTCCCCCCATTTTTCATCTAGATCTCTTTTTCTCTCTTCTCTTTTCTCTCCCTTCTCTCTAAAACCAAATATATTGTTGCGCCGCTGCCCGACGCCACCCCACGCCGCCGTCGCCCTTCTCTCATTGAGCATTAGTCCCATTGCTGCCTTGTTAGGATTTAATTTTAGTTTTTTTCAATTCTAGTAATATTTGATTTGTTATAAATTAGTATATTGTTTTAGTTTGATGAATTGTGTTATTCAATTGTTAATTTGTATATTTGATTATTGTTAGTTAGGTAGAGAATTGGGGATTTTTAATTTTAGGGTTTTCTTCTAAATTGGGTTTTTTTAAAATATGATTGTGAATTGAGTATTAGAAGATAGAACTAACAAATAATTAGAAGTTAGAAGTTAGATTAGTTGTATTTTCCAACTTTGAAATTCTTGAATTTAGTATGTTTGACGGTTGAAGTTAGAAAAACATTGAATTGTATATGAAAGTTAGATTACTTTGAAGTTAGAAAAATATTGGATAGTATATGAAAGTTGAAATTAGATTAGTTGAATTTTCCAACATAGAAGTTCTTGAATTTAGTAAGTTTGAAAGTTGAAGTTAGAAAAAATGGGGATTTTTAAATTGAATATGATTGTAAATTAAGTATTAGAAGTTAGAACTAACAAATAATTAGAAGTTAGAACTAACAAATAATTAGAAGTTAGAACTAACAAATAATTAGAAGCTAGAAGTTAGAGATTAGTTGAATTTTTCAATTTGTCATAGTATTTGTGCTTATATGTATTATAATGTTGTTGAAAATTGGGTTACTTGAATTATATTATTGAACTTAGAAATTCTTGAACTTGGAAATTCTTGAACTTAGAAATTCTAGAAATTAGATATGAACTTGAATTTTTGTAGGATTTTAGAACTTTAATTAGGTTGTGAACTTTGGAAATCTTGAGTTATTGTAAGATTTTAGAACTTTAGGTTGTGAACTTTAGAAATCTTGAATTATTGTGGGATTTTAAGTTGTGAACTTTAGAAGTCTTGAATTATTGTAGATTTTAAACTTTAGGTTGTGAACTTTAGAAATCTTGAATTATTGTAGGATTTTAGAACTTCAGGTTGTGAACTTTAGAAATCTTGAATTGTTGTAGGATTTTAGAACTTAAAGGTGTGAACTTTAGAGAACTTGAATTTTTGTAGGATTTTAGAACTTCATAAGGTTGTGAACGTTAGGAATCTTGAATTATTGTAGGATTTTAGAACTTTAAGTTGTGAACCTTAGAGAACTTGATTTTGTAGGATTTTAGAACTTTAGGTTGTGAAACGTTAGAAATCTTGAATTATTCTAGAATTTTAGAACTTTTAGTTGTGAATTTTACAGAACTTGAATTTTTGTAGGATTTTAACACTTTAAATTGTGAACTTTTGAAAACTTGAATTTTTGTAGGATTTTAGAACTTTAGGTTGTGAACTTTAGAGAACTTGAATTTTTGTAGGGTTTTAGAACTTTAGGTTGTGAAGTTTAGAA
>JAJOOO010028089.1:0-14173 GCA_029582685.1 Solanum piurae
TATTTATACTTTTATTTGAAAAAAACTTAATAAATATTATAAAGATAATTTTATTTGTGGATTTGATTAACAAGTAGTAACATTAACACCATGTAATATTGTTTTGTCGATATTTATGATAATACTTTTAAATTACAATTTATAATTTATTTTAATAATTATAAAAAAAATATAATTTTTAATAAAGTGGGCTGGCCCGGCAAGCCTGTAAGGCTATAACCCACGTACTTGTGGGCTGGGCCGACCATTTTCTGGCCCACACCAAAAATGGGCTAGCCCGGCCTGACCCGTAAAATGTCAAAGCCTGTATGGGTTAGCCCGGATGGGGTGGGCTAGCCCATATTGACAGCTCTAGCTATCAATGGGTAATAATTATGTTGACAAATATTGGGTCGATCACATAAGAATATGAAAAATAAAGGGAAACTTACATAAATATACTATAAATAAAAAATATTTACCATTTATAGCAGTAACATTTTTTTTTCACTTGATCACTTTTAATACATGTATAATACACTTTTAATTCATATTACAAAGAACAGTTTATTATTCACATATAATACAAGTTTTATTGATGGATAATACATTTATCACACATTTTAATACAGTTATAATACAATGTGTCAACTTTTTACCAAATAAGCATAATATATTTTTAAAAATAATTATAATACATATATATTGCATACTTAATTCACTTTTAATACATATTGCAGAGTTAACATAGTATTGCTATAAATGGTAATAAATAAAAAATATCGCTAAAATCAGTAATTATTTATTAAAAGACACCCATCCAAGTAATTTTTCCTAAAATAAACATGCATGTTGAGAAGGACTATAAAAATATTGCACATTTAAAAAGGCACAAATAAGGCACAAGTGGAAAGATTTCTTTTCTTCAACATTAGAGTATATATTGTTGGAGTATGCGATTCTCTCCCAACTCTCATTGATAAACATTGTCACCAACATCCAATGTAATTGATTTTGCTTCATACGAAACATATCCTTAATATGATTGTTTTTTTCTTTTTAATTCGTTACCAAAAAATATTGTATATTTTCTCATTTTATCCTTAATTTGTAGCTAAGAATGTCAATGAATTTCAAAAATCCGTGCCTAATTAAACATTTTCATATTTTACTATGTGCTATATATATATATATATATATATATATATATATATAAATATGGGTTATACATCATTTTGACAACCAACTTTCGTGATCACTCTAAGAATTAATCATCTAAATTTGATTTTACTTGCTTTGTGGAAAAACTGTTACTTATATTTAATAAAAAAGAGACAAAAATGAAAAGAATTATTTGATGGTTTAAGACACATACCATGAAGAGTGAAGATTAAAAGAAAAAAAAAATTCTATAATAGAACAAATTACGTACCAGTGTACAGTGGTGCTTGGGATGCGCTTTTGTTGGATGTTTGATAATAGTTCAACAATATGTAGCAATATTTAAAGGCTACCAAGTATGGAATATTTTAAGCCTTGCTTCCATAGTAAAGAATAAACGTTAAAGTGACATTTGGATGCTTCAAAAGAAAATATAGATATATTTTACCTATCCTCTAACTATAGTATTTCATTAACAAGCTAAGACAAATTGAGCCCGGCCCATCGTAATATTAAGACGAGAAAATTTTAGAAATAGCAAATATAATAGACATTATAAGATTCTATAGCTATAGTTTTGATATTTGCGTTCCATAACTATAATTATGTTTGTTGTGGAGGCAGCGATTTATATATTTCTGCCCGTTTGTATATTTCACTTGCGAATATATAAATAGGGTAAGTATGTATAAATTCTGTATTTATACATTTAGGAATTTTTCAGAATTCCGTTTGTATATTTCGATTGCCATATTACAAACAATGTAATTTATTATGATTTTTTCATTAATCATATACAAATAGCTAGGGTAAGCATGTATCAAATTCTGGATTGATACAATGAAGAATCGAATTATACAAATTTTGAATTTATATAAATCAGGCGAATTATACAAATCAAGCGAATAGCAAGAATTGGAGAAACTACAATTTTCTTAAACTATACTTATAGTACCTAATATAATCTAAATGTTTCACGTAATTTTCCCATATATTCCGACTTTTCTCCTTTTCATTAGTTTAATATTTCACTAATGATTTGCAACTGAGAGATGACATGTTACATTAGTAAAATAATCAATCCTAAGATAACTTATACAAGTGACAGGTAGAACTGTTCCTTTTAAGTAATTAATAATTACAATACAAAATGATCTCCAAGGTATTTTTCAATTGCCAAGTTTTAATTAAATGAAGATTCTCCCAACTAGCTCCGTGAATCACGTGAAAAATTTAATCCACTTTTCATTATAATGGTAACCTGATAATTAACAAAAGCTACATTCCTTTACCCCACAAATAATATATATAATACAGAAATTGTCAAAAATGTCTTTAAATTATGTGAAACAAATAAAAATGTCCTTTGTTTGTAATTTGATTCAAAAATGTCTTCGTCAATATTTTGGTCCAAAATTGCCTCTATTGTTACTAAATGAGTCAGAAATGCCTTTTTTGAATAAATATATTATTTATTTTCTTTTAAAATACATCTTGTTCCTAATAAAAATATTACTTTTAAAGAATATTATTCTTGTTTTCTTTCTTTTAAAATCACTTTAATGATACAAATGTAAGAAATGATTTTTTTTCTTTTTAATCTCAATTTTATTAATTAAAATAGAATAACTTTATATACCCTTTTAGCGAATAATATATGTCATATATATAAGACGTTAGTACAAAATACCATAACTAGGATAACATTCAGATAGATCACATTAGACTCTAAATTGTGACACACACATACATGTTCTTTTCTAACCTAAAGAAGAAAAGAAGCAGATGCTCAAATTGTGTGTATCATGCCTAGTAAATATGTGACATTAAGCTACACGTCGTTTGGTATACATAGATAGAGGGGAATCGCCACTTTGCCTTAATTTGAAGAGCAACGTACACAACATAAAAATAATATAGTAGAATTTGTCATCAATTACGTGAACATGTAAGAGCCTTGGCTCATTGGTTTATTTGAGTCTCATTGGAGATCAAGGGTGCTAAAGCTAATTGTATACCAAACATGTCCTTTAAATTTACCTCAATTGGCATCTGTAATTTTTAATTTTGGATGTACACAAGTATACCCTTAAATTTATATAAAGTTTAATAAATGACATAAGTTGAATAAATAGACACCAAAAATTTAAACTTGTATAAAGTTGAATAAGTAGGCACATGCGTCCTATATGCATTACCAAAGTTGAAAGACATAAATATAAAACTAAATTAAAGAGCATTCTTATGTATTACTTATGTCTTTTAATCATAAAGTTTCACTGTAAAAAAGTTTGCCCCAAATTGGGTTCGAACCTTTGGTCTCAACATAAGCAAAAGATCTATACAACATGTCAGTAAGCCCTACGGCTAATATGTTGGCTAATAAGCACGGGCACAACGTAATTTTTAATAAGCAGATTTCTCTCATTTTTATTTATACGTTGTTACTGACTATTGTGATTTTTAGTTCAATGTATCATATCGTTTTTATTTTTGAAACAATTAATAGCGATTTTTCAGCTCTTATGTCGTAACCATTTAACTCATAAGGTAGAACTTGACTTCGTGTTTAAATTAGTAAAGCATGTTATCGGATTAAACTGGCATATCTATTGAATTGTCTTTGACTTGCATTTACTTTGATACCTTTGGCCACTCAACAATACTCTTGGTTTACATATATAGTAAATTAGTAATGTCTATGATTTACTTTCATTGACTTGAATCTGCTTTGATACCTTTGCACACTCAACAATATTCTTGGTCTACATAGTAATGTCTATCTATTTACTTTCAGTTCTTTGAACACAAAATAAAAGAGGCAAAAATAAAATCGAAACAATACATGCATAGGCATAATCAAAAGACAAAATTGAAGAAAACTTCGTTCGATCTCCAATGGTATGAGTACAAGGTAGATCCAGTGTGTCAAAGGAGAGGAAGTGTTTTATAGTTAAGACTTAAAATGTGTACACCTCAAAAAGTCACCTTCACACCTCAATCAAGAAGGCCAAAAACTTTAACATATTGCTTCACCTATTATTTTTTAAGGACATCTTGGTCATTCTTATACCTGAAAAGGGAAAAAAGAAATTATACATCTAATGCTTATATGTCCAAACAATGTAAAAGCTAATTAAAAGTATCTACTATGACAATTTGATAAATCAAGCAGCTCTTAAGTCAATTTGAATAGACCTTTCCACTGAAACAAACTTCGGATCCATTTTAGTAGAAACTTGGTTCAGTTTGAATGGGCTACTCATCAATATGATTAAAAGTTCAATAGCGTTATCGATAGAACTAACATCAGACAGAATGAGGTGTCAGCCACAAATACCCTTGAAATTTATGTATATCGTCTCAACATAATATATTTCAGCAAAACTGATCAAACATAGATTTATGTATATCGTCTCAAGATAATATATTTCACATAAAAATAAATCAATCGTAGAAGAAATATTGATAATACTACGACCTTATCTTCAAGACAAACTTTGTATGTAAACAAAGTACCACAATCAAATAGGGTTATATTTTGGTTCCACAAATTAAAACTCAACTTACAATGAGGTGTCAGCCACAAATACCCTTGAAATAAAAAAAACCCGCATACGTATCCCTAATTATTCTTTCGTTAGAGTGAAGAGCAAATATACTCTGATTTTTGGACGGTAGGGGTAACAATGTCAAACAAATATGATGGAAGATATCTATATACCATTTACGATAATTCGGAGTATATTTATCATTTTTCCCTTATTAATTTAATATTTGACTAATGATTTGCAACTGAGAGATGACATGTTACAATAGTAAAATAACCAATCCTAATATAACGTGTACAAGTGACATGTAGAACTGTTCCCTTAAGTAATTACAAAATGACGTCCTTTCTAAAATGATGTCCGAGGTATTTTCCAATTGCCAAGTTTGTACACTCAATGAAAACAGTTATTTAGACCTAGAATCTGGGCTACACTACACTATATTAAAAATGATTTTAGCCATAATTAATTAATGACAATAACTTGATTGTTGTTAAATATATTTTTTTAGTAGCAATTAGCACTCTTTGCAAATATTCCTAAAGCCTATAGTGACATTAAATCCAATGACAATTAACTAAGGGTATTAGGAGTGTCAAATGGGTGAGTTTGATTGCAATTTGAGATATTAAAATGGGCTGAAATAAAAAATTGAGTGGGTCTTGATTCGCCCAAATTTACTTTGGGCTCAACTGGGCTCAAAGTTGGGTTGGGTCATGACCCGTTCAATTTGACCCACTTAATCTCAATAATTTTATCATATTGTTATTTAACTTTTATAACCACAATTTGAATTTCAACCAAAGATTTTTTTTTTGAAAAAAGTTACAAATGGATAAATAAATCCTAAAAGATATAAAATAGATAATAATTCATACCTTCAATATAAGAACATACATTATATCGATGCAAATAAAGAGTTTTAAAACAGGTTGAAATTGGAGATTAAATTAAGCAAAATTGAGAATTCTCTTAAAATGGATTAAAACATGAATGAGTTGATATTAAACCCAACTCAAATTATATTGAGCACAACCCTTAAAATTCTGGGCAGGTTACCTTACCTATATTTGAGCTCATTTTTGACACGCCTAAAGAGTCCCATTACCATTAAAAGTTATTTTTATTATAGTGCTACAAATCCTTTTGTTAATGTGCATATTTATTACCTTTTATTGTAGTGCTACAAGCTCTTTATTAACAATTTTGGCAGATGAGAGTACAAAAGATGAAATGCATTACTAGAACTTCTTTTTTCTCCCATCCAATTCTGATCTTATGTCCTACTCCCTCCGTCCCATTTTATATGACATTCCTTTCTATAAATAGTTGGTCCATAATACTTGTCATTTTATAAAATCAATGCATAAATTACCATATTGTTCCTTTTTTACCCTTGTGAGTTATTAGCCTTGAAAATATACATTTGACCAACTTAGAAAAGTTAAGTAAATGATTCATGTTCATTGGTTAAATTAATTAATCACAATAAATTAATTCATATTCATTGATTGAAAACTTGAGTTCCAAAAAAATTAAATAAGAATAGAAGGGTAAAGTTACATCATTTCTTAATGCAAGTGCAAAGTAAAAAGGTGACATATAAATTGAGACGGAGGGAGTATTTATTAGCTTTTTTTGACGTCCAAGAAATCAGTTAACACTGCCATTCTACAAAAAGGCCATTCGTTCATTTGTACATTTTTCAAACCTTTATATTTGTACCCCTTCACTTTACTATTCAAAACCCTTTTTCATATTCCCAATTTCCAATCTCAGGTCCCAATTGAAAATCCATGGAGAAAGTGTTGAACAAGGCAATATTTTTTCCATCAATTTTGAATTCTAGTGATATTTATCACTATAATCAACATGGGGTTTGTGTTTTTCCAATGAATTCAATAGAAAAAATCACAAATCAGCAGCTGCTACTGCTCAGGTTCATTTTCTTTTCTTAGATTCTCTGTAACTGGTATCAAGTAACTCTGTCAATCAATTATTGTTTGTTTGGATGTTTGTTACATGTTATGGTGTATTGTATTTAGTCTTAAGACATACTGTTTATTTTCATTGTTACTTAAATTTTATTGTATCGTATAGTTAAATCTATAAATTAGTGCTTGTTTGAATGGTTGTTACATGTTGTATTACATTGTATTGTTAAGTTTAGATACAATGTTTGTTTTGGTTGTTTCTTAAATTTTATTGTATCATATCATATAGTTACATATATTGTTATGGAATGGCAAAAGTCATATTTTATCATTTGTCTTGCATTTTTATAATAGTTTTATCTCGTACTCCACTTTCCTTATAGTATTGTAATTCAAATGGCTGATGTGTGAAAAAATCAAGTTTTGAAGAGGATTTTCTTCTCTCTGGCCATGTGAAATCCTCTCAGCGATAGCTGAAATGGTAAGGAAATCCAAGACCAGAAGGAGAGGACAACAGATCCATAAAGGAACCCAGAATCCTGAGATGGGGAAGCAGGGTATTCCCCAAACGGTTGATGCTAAAAAGACAAAAAATGTGAATGTATTGCAAGGGATTACCCCGTTGGAGCAGCTCAAAGGAGAACACATTAATGGGTTCTCTAATGGGAACCCAGAGGGAAGAAATGAAGGCTTGGGGAACACCCAGCTAGGAAAGCAAAGCTCAGGGAAGGCATCTTGGGCAGACATAATAGAGGAAGAAGATGAGCAGCTGAATGAGGGAAACAAAAGTAAACCGGTACGTACATGGAGCAACATAGTGGGAAGGGTACAACCAATAGGGGTTTTTGATTTGAGTACTGAGGAACAACCAAAGGGAAATATAAAAATCACTATAGAAGATATACAAGAAGAGGTAGATTTTTGGGGAACATCAGTGATTTGCTATGTGTTGGGGTCAAACCCACCGCAGTCAGTAATGTAGGGTTATTTTAAGTGGATATGGAAAACCCTAACAATTGACAGAATAGGACAGGTTAATAGAGGAGTATTTCTGGTACGATTCTGCAATGAAATGGACAGAGGGAAAGCGATGGAGGAGGGTGTGCAAATGTTTGACAGGAAACTAATTGTGGTAAAGCCATGGAGACATGATATTGAAGTTACAAAGGAGAAAGTTGACAAGGTACTAATCAGGATTTGAATGGTTGGCCTGGATATCTAATATTGGGGGAAGACAACACTAACAAAGATAGTTGGGATGGTGAGTAAGCCATTGAAAGCAGATAAAACAACTATGCACAAGGAGAGATTAACTTTTGCTAGAATACTTGTAGAAATGCCTTTACATCAAGAGTATCCTACAAAAGTAAGGTTTGAAAATGAAGTGGGGAAGATAATAGAGCAGAGAATAGAGTATGAATGGAAACCAATAATGTGTACAAGATGCAAAAACTTTGGACATGACACTATTGAGTGTAGAAGAGTAGTGTAGAAGACAACAAATAGGTGCAATGGTTAAGAAGGATAATGAGATGGTAGCAAAAAGTGGAAATGAGAAGAACTCATGGGAGAAGACACATATTGGGAGGATGGAAGGGTCCCCAAATAGGGATATGTCCCAGCAGCAAACATGTTTGAAGTATTGTAAAAAGAGAATGAAATTCAGCAGGAGCAAGGGACAACGAGTAAAAATAACAGAAGATGGAGTACAAGCCCTGTGATAAACAAGGGAGGGGGGAATTCTTTCCCCATGGATAGAATAGGATTCTAGAATGTCAGGGGTTTAAATAAAGCCAACAAACAAAAAGAGATAAACTTGTTCATGCATAACTCCAAAGTTGGTTTGTTTGGACTCCTGGAAACAAAGATTAAGAGGGTTAAGGCTTAACAAGCCTCTCTTAATCTTTGTAAGGGTTGGGCTTTCATAACTAACCTATCTGCACATCCGGGGGGGGGATTTGGTTACTGTGGCTGCCACAAATATTTGCAGTAGATATCAGAAAGGTTACAGAACAGTTAATACATGTTGGAATAAAACATAAGGATACATGACATAAATATAATTTGAAGATGGTATATGGCTTCAATGATCAAGCACTAAGAACGGATATATGGAAGGAAATACAAGATTTATGGGGACAAGTGAATGGAGCTTGGGCAGTAATATGGGACTTCAATTGTGTCCTTAACAATAATGAGAGAATAGAAAGTCATATATCCATGGCAGAAATAAGAGTGTTTAGAAATTGTTTGGGAAGTTATGGCTTACAAGATTTGAAATCCACGGGAGCTTTCTTTACATGGTGTAATAAGCAAATTGGGGATAATATGATATGTAGTAGAATTGACAGAGTGCTAGTAAACTCAGATTGGGACATAATGTTGCTGGCATCAGAGGTCCATTACATGAATGAGGGGTTATATGATCACTGTCCGGCTATTATTAGATGGGAAGGAGTAAATCAACTGAGGAAAAGGCAGTTCAAATATTTTAATATGTGGAGCAAGGCAGCAGAGTTCAAAGAAAAGGTGTATGAAAGCTGGATAATAGCAAGTCGAGGAAGAAGAATGTTTCAACTGTATGTCAAATTGAATAGACTGAAACCAGTCCTGCAATTGATAAATAAAAAGAGGTTCACAGATGTTGAAGCACAAGCTGAGCAAATAATGAAAAAGCCTATACATTGCCAAAAAGGATACAACAAAATCCTTATATAATGAAGAGTTAATTACTGAAGAGAGGGAGTTAGAAATGAGTGTATATTGAAAAAGAGGATCAGAGAAAACTATCTCCAACAGAAGAGTAAGATTAATTGGATATTGGAAAGGGATCAAAATACTAAATTCTATCACAATTTTCTCAAAGCAAAGAGAAATGCGAATAAAATCTTTACCATCAAAGACAAGGAAGGAAAATATTTAACAAATGCAGAGGTGATCAGTAAGGAGTTCATAGGCTACTATAATGAACTACTTGGAACGGAAAATCAAGAAAGGAAGCATTCTAATAGTGGAATAATCAAGAGGGCCCCCATGATAACAAAAGACCAAAAGACTCAGCTAATAACCTCTTTTACTACCAAAAATGTCAAAAAAACACTATGGGAGATAGGAGGGAATAAAGCTCCAGGTCCAGATGGGTATGAAAGTCAATTCTACAAGGATAGTTGGGACATAGTAGGTGCGGATATGACAACAAGTTTTAGAATTCTTTGGGAATGGAAACATGCTAGAAGGGGTAAATGATACATTGATAACTCTAATTCCAAAAGGGGTACATGCTGAAAATGTGGGAGATTACAGGCTAATAGCATGCTGCAATACCACTTATAAAATAATTTTCAAGATGTTGTGTGGAAGATTAAAACAGGTCTTGCCGGAAATTATAGCTAGCAATCAGAGTGCTTTTGTGGCGGGACAGAGTATAGTGCAGAACCTACTAATATACCAAGATCTGATTAGGCTGTTAAGAATACCACCAGAAGTTGTTTAATAAAAATTGATCTCAGGAAAGCTTATGATACAGTGGAATGGGGATTTATGGAAGAGATGATGTATGGACTTAATTTCCCTAGAAAATTTATCAAATGGATAATGGAATGCATCAGTACACCTCTATACCAGATAGCGTTAAATGGAGGATTGTATGAGAATATCAAAGGGAAAAGGGAATTAAGGCAAGGTGATCCCATATCACCATTATTGTTTGTGATATGTATGGAGTACTTCACAAGGGTGATGAACTGGGTGGCTGAACAGAAAGGTTTTACATACCACACAAAATGTAAAGGGACTAAATTAAATCATATGTGATTTGCGGATGATATTCTTATTTTTTGCAAGGGAGAGTTTCAAGCAGTAGTCTTTATGCTATGAGGGATGGGAACATTCTCTAGTTCGGGATTACAAACAAATGCACAAAAATATAATATATTCACAGCAAATATGAAGGACACAGTAATAGAGGATTTGTGTGAGCTCACTGGATATACTAGAGGCAAACTTCCATTCAAGTATTTGGGGGTTCCAATAACAGCAAAGAGTTTATCAGCCATAGATTGTGAAATCTTGGTGGAAAAAATGGTGATGAAGGTTAAAGTATGGGGAACCAGGAATTTGTCCTATGCGGGAAGAGTACAATTAGTCAACTCGGTCTTAATGCATATGAATACATATTGGCTTAGTATCTTTGTCCTGCCGAAAAGGGTACTAAAAGACATCACTGGAATATGCAGGAATTATATTTGGAGTGGACAAATATATACTACAAAACCACCACTAGTAGCTTGGGATATAGTGTGTAGGTCTAAAAAGGAGGGTGGACTAGGGGTAACAGATATTATGGTATGGAATAAGGTAGCAATTGCGAAGTACGTTTGGAATATTGCAAACAAAGCAGATAATTTGTGGGTTAATTGAGTTAACCATATCTATCTGAAAGGGGAGGATTGGTGGAACTACAGCCCTCCATACGATAGTTGCTGGTATTGGAAGAAAATATGTAATGTCAAGAACAAATTTGCTGTTGAATTCAGGGGAAATGGTTGATTGAGGCTTACTGGTATGTATACTATTAATAGTGGATATCGCTGGAAGCAAAATGAAGGTCAGCAAAAGGACTGGTGGAGAGAAGTGTGGAACCGTATTAATATCCCAAAACACAGTTTTATACTCTGGCTAGCAATGCGATGCAGACTACTAACTAGAGAAAGATTGTCAAAAATGGGCATTGGACAAGATATAACATGCCCATTGTGTGGCTCTCATCCGAAAACTAATGCTCACTTATTTTTGGATGTGTATACTCCAACACCTGCTTGGATAATATGTTGAACTGGATGAAGACTAAACCAAGGAACATGGGACTACATGAGCTATGGAAATGAATAACAAGGAAAGTAACAGGGAAAATTCGTAGAGGGCTGATATGGGCAATACTGGTTGAGCTAGTGTATTATATATGGCAGGCGAGGAATGATGCAATCTGGAACCAGAGAGTGCCGAGAACACAAATGATAATGCAGAAAATACAACTTGATAGTAAAGTGAGAATCATTGAAGTACTAAACATGAAGCATAGATGTATAGATAGATACTGGATAGAGTAATTATATAAATAGTGAATGTGTAGGTGTAGCTATTGAAAATGTATAGGATGGACTAGGTTGTTTTTTTATTATTTCTTTTCTTAGTAGCTTGCTGTAACTGAATTTTATAAGTTTTTGGGAATGAAATGTGTTCGTTCGACCAAAAAAAAAAGGTTGATGTGTAACATTATATATATAATGACAAGGAACATATAATTTATCTAAACGTTGTATCTATAAAAATGATACAATTCAATATAATATATTATGAAACTATATGTAATAATCATCTAAAAAAAATAAGGCTCAAACAAATAAGGCTCCATGAATCACGTGAAACAAAAGCTACATTCCTTTACCCCACAAATAGGGCATATAATATAAAGCTAATTCTTGTTACTTTATCTAATCATTAACGCACTTAATTAGGATAATTAATGAACGCTTTCATTAATTATAATGACACAAATAACTATCATAAAGTACGTACTTGCGAGAAATTAAATATTATACGAAGTACCATAACTAGGATAACTTTCAGATCGATCACATCAGACTCTAAATTGTGACCCGCACACACATGCATGCATGTTCTTTTCTAACCTAAAGAAGAAAAGAAGCAGATGCTCTATACTTGCAAGGCAAGAAATGTTAGGGAAACTCAAATTGTGTATATCATGCCTGGTAAATATTTGACACTAAGCTACTCATTGTTGGTATACACTGGCAGAGGCGGATCCAAAATTTGAATGTTTTGAGTGCTACTTTGATTTAATTTGACGAACAAAGGTACACAATATTGTGTGTACCTTATATATATATAATAGAATTTGTCATCAATTATGTGTACATGGAAGAGCCTTGGCTCATTGGTTTATTTGAGTCTCATTATAGATCAAGGGTTCTATACCTAATTATGCATAAAACGTGTTTTTTAAATTGATCTCAACTGGCAACTCTTATCTATAACTTTGGTTGTGCATAAGTAGACATTTAAACGTGTAAGAAGTTAACAATAAAGGTTCACTATAAAAAAAGAATGTCCCAAATTGGGTTTGAACCTTTGGTCTCAACATAAGCAAAAACTTCTAAACAACATGCTATTCTACAAGAAAATAAGGTTTTAGCGAGGGAAAATACTGTCGTTAAAAGTCCTAATCTGATCGTTGTTTGTTAATAATAACGGAGAAAAATTTGTTCGTCACCAATCACTATAAAAGTTAAGAGTGGGGTGAATTAAAATGATAAACGTATGTGAGAAGTCGACTCTTCCTGCAGATTAGATTCACAAAATATAAATAAGCAGAGGACAGAATATAAATAAAGGCAAGATATTTTTATACTGGTTCGGATCACTAGTGTGGTACCTAGTCCAGTCCCCTTGTGTTTCAAGGGTTTCCTTTAGAGCTTGTTGACAACTTTGGTTGTACAATGTATTGAACATAAAGTCTTGTCTCATATGCAAATTAGATTTTCTATCTTGACACAACCTGTACCTATATAACATATGCAAGCTATCTTTCTTTCTCTTTTCTTTTTTAATTGTAAATAAGAGCGAATACAAAACTTTATGAAAGATGAAAGAAGGTAAAAGTACAAGTTCATCACTACAACTAGTGCTAGGGTTGGTTTAAATAGTCTGGAGGATTGCTATTGTAAGAAAAGTCCAAGGAAATTTCTTTCAATCAAGGATTTGTATTATTTCCTTGATACTAGGATTTCAGTTATCTTGATTTGATTCCAGGGAATCTTCTTGATCAACTTTCCTTCTGCTTGGTTGTTGTATAATTACATCTTTTTCTTTTTTGATTCTTTATGCCTGCAAGGAGCCATATTAGGTTAAGTGTCGCTATATTAAAATCAATAGATCCAACGAGGCTAACAACTAAAAGCTCTGTCGTTAAAATTTAATGATCAAATTTCAAATTCGTTCAGTAAAGAACCTTTAGCGATGACAAGAAATCAGGTCATTGTAAAATATTTAGCGACTCCATTTTCTCTTTATTGATTGTTATTCCCGTCCTTAAATCCTTTAACAATGATGAAAAATTTGATCGCAAAAAGTTCTTTATTTTACCTTCGCTAATTATCTATTTATCTTCTACGAAAGCCAAGAATGCAACATTATATGCTAATCAATATGAAGACGAACATTAAAAAATATATCAAAAAATCAATATTCATATAAGTTTTTTAATTACAAAGAACTGAGAACACCATATTACAAAACAATATATGTATTCAAATTCATGACATTGTTTTTGTTAACATCTAATAGAGAATAGATCTATAGAATGTACAAATGAGATCATCTGTAACACCCCGTATCCAAAAATAGAGATTTCAGATTTTCTGGTGTTACAGGTGGCACTCACGGACACCATCCACGGACCGTAGATGGACTCACGGTCCGTCCTGCAGGTCCGTGGTTCGTGACAGAAAACTTCCCCAGAACTCAGTC
>JAJOOO010028090.1:0-15467 GCA_029582685.1 Solanum piurae
AGACTAGTACTTTAGATTTTCTTATGTTTAATTGGGTTGTACCCATTTCCTTAGACTTATGATCCTTGTTAGAGTTTTGGTACATTGACTTTCAGGTTCTAGGCATTATTTGCTCAGTTGTTTGATTAGACTTTGGAGTTTATGGGAACTCTATTTTTTCCTTAGCATTTAAATCTGCTTCTGTAACTTTAAATGCCTTAGTTTTTGATTAAGTTGTGTAGTTCTTGGTTAGCTAATTAGTATTAATGGTTCTCCCACCGGAGGGTTAGTGTGGGTGCCAATCACAATGGTCTGGATCGTGACAACGAATTATATAAAATCTGGATTTATACAATAAGGAGCCGAATTATACAAATTCTAGACGTTGCCACATAAATATGATTGTAAACTAATGGCGAATTGTATTTAATTAAACTATAGTTATGTTAACTAATTAACTAGTACATGTGTACTTATCCACATAATTTTCCTTAAAATACATAGTGTAAGAATTGTATAAAATGAGTATCATTAGCGTACATACATTATACACTTATTATATATTGATTATATATTTATTATACATCAAATATATAGTAATGATACATTTTTATGCACATGTTATAGGAATACATATTCTATACAACAATAATATTTTTATTTTATTTTATACCTCTTTATATTCATACCCCCCACTAAATAATTACATTATATACCCTCCCCCCCCTAAAAAAAAAACTAAATTCGCTTAACCGATACTAAATCAGTATCATATGTCAATGATACTATAAGAGTATATATATATATATATATATACACACACACACACAAACACACACTCTTATAGTATCATTGACTAATGAGTAATTTTTTAACAAGAAACCTTAATGATACCACACCAATATACATATAATCTTATAGTATCATTGACAAATGTGTAATTTCTGAACAAGAAACCTTAATGATACCACAACAATTTACATATACTCTTGTAGTATCATTGACTAATGAGTAATTTCTGGACAAGAAACTTTAATGATACCACAACAATACATATACTCTTATAGTATCATTGACTAATGAGTAATTTCTAAACAACAAACCTTAATGATACCACAATAATAAACACATACTCTTATAATAGCATTGACTAATGAGTAATTTCTGAACAAAAAACTTTAATGATATCAATACAGTATATATATATATATATATATATATATATATATATATAGTTAAGCAAACTTATCAGCGTGAATGAAGGGGATGTATGGGCTGAAATTATTTATGAGAGAACAAATATTTCTTGAATTACTTTGAATTTAGGTATGAACGTGTACTTGTTTTAAATTTTATGGCTCATGTAGTTTTTTCATAGTTTTATCCGAATGGTTATTTACGTTTTTGTCTCTATTTACACCACCACTTAGATATATCTTTATAATAATAATAATAACAACTTGTGGAACCAAAAAAACTAATTCAAGAACTTCTAAAATAATGACATACAATCATGTGTTACGACTTAAAAAAAGAAAAAGAAAACTGCAATCAATTATGTACTAGCTATTAGCATATTTCTTGATTTGATTTTATTGTTCAATTATTATTATACATAAAAATAAAAGAAAGGGAAAATTTTTAAAATGTCAACATTTTAATTTGTTATGTATCTGATTTATGTATTTTATATTTGTTTGATTTGCAAGAATATAATTATTTAATATCAAGAGAAAATCAGGGGAGATAATATTTAAGAAAAAGAAGAACATATCACTTAAATTTCTCATCAGTTACAATTTCAAAGAAATCCCCTTTCTCATTCGATTGGATCAACTTTCTTTTTATTATATTTTCATCGTAATTGTATACCAATAATTTTTACATTACCATTCAAATTAAAATTGGTATTTTACTTTCATAGTGAAAACTACAAATTGTATCTCACCGATCAAAATTGTATTACATGACTATCAAATGTATATTTTTTCTTTTATTTGTATTACAAAAATATTACTGATTGTATCACAATATAATCTAATCATTACATATAAATATAATTTATGAAAGGATACAAGATTCTGGAAAAAAAATAGCATACATGGTAGAAATAATACAATCTGTCGAGGAAGGATACAATATTCTAAAAAAAATACAAATTGACAATGAAAGAAATAGGGATACAAGATTCTGAAAAACAAATAGCATACATAGTGAAAATAATACAATCTATTGAGAAATATACAATATTCTAAAAAAAAAAAATATAAATTGACTGTGAAAAAAATAGGATACACCTATGCTTAAGAAATACAAATCCATTTGACATGCCTATTTGAATGACTACAAACTAAAAAAGAAATACAATGTTTTAAATAAAAATACAAATGATAAGTAAAAGAAAAACAATTGACAAACAAAAATTAATAGGAATACAATTCTGGTATGAATACAATTTTACAACCTTCTTCTCTGACTCTATCTTTCTTCTTCTTCTTCATCTGCTATGTTTTTTTTCTGATTTTTTTTCATCAAACCTAAATCTGAATCCGTATTCACTTGTGCATTAATAATCCTATAAGCATAATTCAAAATTATTAAATATGAATTGATAAAAAAATCAAACAATATATGATGTATGGATGCTAATGTAGATTACTACAATCTTCTAAATCTCAAATATGAAAACAAAATCACAAAAAAATTGAACAATAGTGTTTAAAAGACGAAAAATTCGAAATACATAAAAAAGGAAAATCTCAAAAAATACTTGGTGAATATGGAAAAAAACGAACAATAATGTTTAAAAATCGGAAAATTCGAAATACAAAATACTTGGTAAATATGAAAATAAAATCACAAAATACTTGTTGACTTCGAATTTACATTTATTAATGGGTGAAAATCTTTTGAATTAATTGTGAGATTTTTTGAAGAAAGTATAAGAAATTAGAAGAGTTGATTTTCTTGAACAAGGAAAGGAGAAAACAATGGTGAAATGGGGAAGAGAGAGAAAGGAGCAATTTGGGGTAAAACCTAGAAAAGGGGGTAAATGGGTAATGGGGGTATGTTTTTAATTATTATTTTTACCGTACATGGAGTAAAAAAAAATGTCCAATGTGGCATAATTTGAGAAATAAAAGGAAAGAATTTTAAATATATTAGGATACAATTTATTTTCTAAAATATTGACATATTGATATTTTTAATAAGTATTTTAAAGTGTAGATGTTTTTAATAATTATGTTAGGGATTGTGACTAATTTGCTAATTTTTCCTTTATTATATTACGTATTTTATCAGATTTTGGTGTCTTCAAATACGTCTAGATACATGTATCTCGAATACATGAGATCAAAATTAGGTGTAATTTTTTCTAGATACATTGTATCCAAGTGAATTCGCATGTATCTGGGATACATAAAAAATCTCCCTCGCCTCTCTCCCATTTCGCTTGCCACTCTCTCTTGTATCTGGTATCTAAGATAATGGGAATCACATCATATACATACATATACATGTATCTAATGTGTCTAATGTGATACACATGAATCTGGAATACATACGAATTTCGCTCTTCTCCTCCCCAATCTCGCTCGCCTCTCTCCCTATTTTTATGTATCGGTAGCAAAAATACATATATCTAAGTGTATTTTCTTCAATATATGATAAAAAATTCTTAATTAGTGGTAAGATAGGCCATTTTTTAAAAGTATAAGTAATAATAGTATATATGATAGTGAAATATGTTTCATTATATAATTTTGCCTAAAATAATCATATATACGAAAACTAGTGGGTAAGGCCAAAAGTGACATCAAAGTAAAAGAAAAGAAATAACTCAGAAAAGGAAATTAAGAACTTCATTTTGGGATAAAAGCAAAAATTGAGGAGAGATTCTTTCTTCAGCTTTGATTCAGCTGCTTCTCATAAGAGAGGATAATCAAAATCTCATAAAATAACTTCAGATCAATATCTATTTATAATTTTATTGTTTTCGTCAAAGTTTGACTATTTACTTATATTTTGCTTGATATTTGTAATGTATGAAAATTTGTTGTTCTAGAAAAGTATGTTCATATACCTTAACCAATGTCTTCCTTCAGAAAAGTATGTTCATATATCATCGATTTAAAAAAATGTAAAATCAAATCAAATCAAATCAAATTAGTTTAGTTCAATTTTTTAATTTATATTAATTTTTATCCAAATCATGAACACCCTTATTTATAACTGATACCATACATATATCTTCTCAAAAATGAGTAGGTAACCTGGAAGGTGGAAGCTTACTTATGACTTATTTGAGTCCTCTTGCAACAAGTTAGGTATCACATATAATTTACTTATTGATAAAGTGATCCTATGATTGATAAATATAGATTATATTATTTAATTTTGCTTTCCAAACTTACATGTAGCTCAATTTAAACCATGTTGTTTCCTTATATTTGTTGTTATATAGCTTTTAGTATTTATATGATTTTTGGATTATAATATTTGTCTATTCTAATACTATCAACGACCCTAGTGGTTGCTTAATTCCAGAAATAAATTATATCCTTTGATGAGTTGTGTGCTCATTAATTCATGAGTAGCTCAAGGTTGAAGTTAGTAAAGTGTTTTTTTGGGGCTATAAAAATATTGAGGCCCAAAACTTTTAATAGTGAATTTAATCATTTTATTTTCATTTAAAATAATATTTAAGATTGTTAAATAAAAAAAGGTTTAAGAGTTGTGGGAAAAAAAAGATTTATTTTTTACCAAGAATACTTTAGAACATTAAATTAATTAACTCAAATCTTCATATTAATAAATGAAGTTTTTATAGTAACATCCAAAGCAATGTATTGCAAGCACGTGACTAATATCTTATTCACTAGAAAAATTCTTAATTTTATATTATAATATGATGTTAATTAAATATTTTATGTCATATAAGAATACTACATTAAAAACAAAAAGTATGTAAAAACGATAATAATAACGGTAAACTATTATTTGTTAGTGTATATTTATAAATATTAAAGATTTCTTATTAAAATTTTGTTTTATGCAACAAATCTTATTTTTTCTAATCATACAACTTCCTTATCTTGAACAATCTCGACTCATTGGTACTTGACTTCTTGAAATGTCATGCACATATGGTATACAAGACAATGCAGTAAATGAAAACTGAAGAGTTTATGATTGTCGAAAAAACACATCAAAATTTAAGGATGAAACATTTTTCTGAAATTCTTCACACACAGTTAAGTTAAAAGAATCCAATAGGGTTCTATAACAATTACAATACATATGAAGATTATTCATCTAATATATATATATATATAATGGGAGAGGTGATAGCGCCTACATGTCAACACCACAATTAATCTATAATTTTAACTTTTAAATGATCAATTAATTAAATAGAATTAATTTAATATTTTAATCAAAGAAAAAAGTGCCACGTGTCAACTCCACAAAAAAATAATTTATGAATTATTAAATTATTAATTTAAATTTAAAAATAAAAATAAAAATTTCAATCAATAAAAAAAATTGTGTTTTAATGTGTTTATTGGCTGGCTCTTTTTTTTTAAAAAAAAAACACAAATTTGAAAGTTGGATTTGAGTTTATTCTTATTGGTTGAGATAAATTTAATTATTTAAAAATTCTATAATTGAAATTTACTGAGTGGTAAAGTTAGTTACCGCAAACATCTATCTATCTATAAAATAGTAAAAACATGAACAACTTTTTGATTCATCCGAATAGATATTTTTTGTCAACCACTTCAGTCAATTAATTAATGTCTAACAAGTAACTGAGCGAGATATACCCTAGTACTTAGTATTTATTAATCTGATTTTAACCTCCTGCCTAAGAAATCTCAAATAAGGTGTGCAAATCTACTTTGATAGTGTATAACTAAACTTTTTTCCTAGACATCCAACCAACTCGTATGATTGCGCGATTTTGAAAGAAATTTACCTCTCATAATCTCGACTTAACACTTGCACCCAACAATATTCCAACAATAGTACTTTGAAAAAATTGTCTGAAAAATACATATCATGTCACTATATAAAAAATGATCGTTAGTGGCAATAGCTTAATTGCCACTAAATATGTAGTTTTAGCAGCAATTTGCACTCTTTATATATGTCCCTAAAGCCTTTAGATACATTGGTTCTAATGACACTTAAGTAATGCCGATAAAAACTTAAGCATTCTTTATTAATGCCTATATTTATTACCGCTAAAAGTTATTTTTATTATAGCGTATTATATATCCCACATTTTGAAGATTTTACCTCCAAAAAAATAGTTGGAACAAATAGCTAAAGTATTGGTCATTGAATCTTGCATTATACATTATAAGATGTCAAAGTGATATCAATGAAAAAGGGAAAAAGTACTCACGCATCTTTACTTTTGAAGGGCAGGCAAATATACCTCTCAAATTTAACGATTTAAAGCTGATATATTTCTTTCTTTTAAAAAGTGATACATATACATCCTTATTGTCTACAAATAATGTATATTTACCTATTCATTAATAGACTAAATTAAAAAAAATCGTTTTGAATTTGAAGTAGGAACATTTATAGACATCGAAATTAATGTTTCAACATATTAAAATTAAACGATTAACTGTCATCGGAAAAATAATCCAAAGGTTAATGATCACCAAAAATATAATAATAGGAGTGAATCTGTAATCAAAATCATGGAAATTATTATAGAAATAATATCTTCATAAGAATGATTAAAAGTTTTAAAAAAAAAAAAAAAATCAAATTTATTTTTACAAATCAAATCTAGAATACATCTCAAAAATCAATGTTTCATTTTTGAGTTCTATTTATATTATTCATGTTTTAAATGAAAATTATTAACTACAAAAATAAGGAAAAAATTATCTATGAGGGATAATTATTTATTTAAAATCTGATAAAATCATAAAAGTTCTCCCAAAAAAATCATTCTCCAAAAATATATAGGTCTATTTTGACAATTACCTTTTTGATAGTCTTACTCGAAGTAATTAAGTTGTCTACATATTAACCGCTAACGTTAACGATTAAGAGTTAACATTTTACAATTAAAAGTTAATCGTTAATGGTTAGCGGTTAACGATTAATGATTAACGGTTAACAATTAACGATTAACAGTTAACTGTTAACGATTAGCGATTAATGATTAACAGTTAATGATTAATGGTTATCTGGAAAAAAGATGTCCTTCTTTGGATAAAAAGGATAAATATGAATCATTTTTTTTAATGAGGGATATATTAATCTGTCTAAATCGTAAAGTTTAGAGATATATTTGCCCCTTTTCCCTACTTTGAATATAATCTCCAACACACTGTTATAGTTCTTACAACAACAATAGCACACTCACTAATCTCACAAATAAAATTTGAAAAGAAAAATATATAGCAAAAATCTTATTTATGAGAATAAAAAACTATTTCGATAGACTCTCTACTCAAACATAATATAACCATAGAATTATCTCATTTATAATCAAATCCTTTTTTTTTGGCATTATTGAAGCAAGCTTTCAATCCCTTTCACCCAATCACCCATATTTTTTAAAATTTTACTTCCAGAAAAGGTGAAGGAAGGTGCAAAGTACACAAAGAAAAATATAATTACAACAAATTGCTTAAATATTTGACCATAGTGGACCTACAAATCTAGTACATTGAATTTTGCATTTTATATACATTGAGATGTCAAAGGTGATGTATAAGAAAAAGAAGTACTGCTAAACAACTTGTTACCATAAATAATGCACTTCAAATTTGGACACACATCTTCATTTCAAAAATGTGCAAACCTACCCCTATACCTATAGTGTATTACCAAACTTTTTGCCTCACGTATCTAATCAGCTCGTATTTGTTACGTGACGTTTGAAAGAAATGATCAATTCAAGTACCATTTAAAGAATGAAAATTTTAGGAGAACAATATATGTGTCTTTTAAAATATTCGTTTTATCAGATTCCATTGTTGTTGTTTTTTAATTAGAAAGAAAGCTATTAACAATATCGTGCTTCTACGAATTGACCTCTCATGTAGAAATTAAGACTTTGAAATATTGGTCTGAAAGAGACATCTAATGTGTATCCTATAGTTTTTATTTTTTACTTCCAAAAAAAGTGAAGCAAGGTGCCATGTATACAAATAGTTGAAAAATGTATACCATATTTTATAATATTTACTTCAACTTGAAAAATGTTTTAAGCAGTTTTTTATACAATTGTTTAATTCACCTGAAAATTGTGTACTTGATTTAAATAGTTGGTTTGACACTAACTTTTATAATTGAGATGCAGTCAATTAATCGATGTCTAACCAACAGAGCGAGATATACCCTAGTGCTTAGTATCTATTAGTCTGATTTTAATCTCCTGCCTTAGAAATCTCAAATAAGGTGTGCAGATCTACTCTGATAGTGTATTACTAAACTTTTTTGCTAGACATCCAACCAACTCGTATGATTGCACGATTTTGAAAGAAATTTACCTCTCATGTAGAACTTAACACTTGCACCCAACAATATTCCAACAGTACTTTGAAAAATTTCTCGGAAAAAGACATATGGTGTCACTACATCAGAAATGATTGTTAGCGGCAATAGCTTGATTGTCACTAAATATGTATTTTTGCGGCAATTAACACTCTTTGTATATGTCCCTAAAGTCAGGGGCGGATCTACTAAGGCTCGTGGGGGTGCCACGCCACCCACGAACTTCGGTCGAACGTGATGTATGTATAGGTGTATATATGTACAATGTGTATAAATAAACAAATGGAACCCACAAAACCAAAAGGCGTTGTGGTGCCATTGGTAAAGGGCGAGACTTCCCCCCTTCCAGATGCGGGATCGAGTCTGGGAAATGACTCTTTTTTTTATAAAAAAAAAACCTCACTGCCTCGAATAGATGAGGAATTCAGCTTCAACAATGCATATTTTGAAGATTATATTTCCTTTTTTCTTTTTAATTCTAGTTGGCTTAGTTTTAATTAGTGATTATTATTGACTAATTTAATTTATTAATCTTCAATTTTTTATAATTTGTTATTAGTTATTTGTTTGACGGAGAAGTGTTAAAAATAGCTTTAAACCATGTCACATTGAATAAAGATATTCTCTATTAATAGTTTGATTAAAGATTATCCTTATTGTTAATAATTTGTTTTAAAAATATCTCCACTATTAATAGTTTAATCCTAAAAATATATTTGTTATTACTTAATTGTGTCAAAAATACACTTTTTCTAATGAACATAATGTATTTTTTATTCTCTAATGAACATAATATTTTTTAATTTTCCTAATAAAATTATTATTTTTAAAGAATCTCTTTCTTGTTTCTTTTCTTTTGAAATACTTTTAACTAACAAAAATTGGAAATAGTAATATTTTTCTTAATCTTTTTTTTGTAATTTAAATAGATAATATCATGTACTTTTTAAATAATATCATAGTAACTTCATCTTAAATTTTTATTTAGATATGATAAAATCCTTTTTTCCTAATAAAATAAAAATATTTTTATTTCTTAATATTTTTAAAATTGATCAAGTAAATATTTTTTTGTAGCTATCGCAACTGTGGAAATATCATTTTCTTCCACGAAATAGATAAAAAATGAAATATGAAACAAGAGTGGTGATTAATATTCAAATGATTTGTTTAGTCTGTTACATAGTAAGTGGTATATTTTATAAATATAAGTAAGGAAAAATCACACCATATACACATTTAAGAGACAATATTACGGGTTTCAAACATACTCTTAAAAATTCTTACTTATAACAGTTTATTTACGGGTTATAACATATTAATTAAATTTAAGTTTATTTAAAAATTAATTACAATTTAATTTAATAAATGATTAATCTCTTTATATTTTTATATTATTAATTATTAATAGTTAATTAATTTAATTGCAGTTCCTTTTTTAAAACAGAAATTATCAGTTACACAAATTTAGGGATTTACATTGATTAGAGTTCCTTGATTACTATTACACTCCAAACCTCCCATACGTTAATCCCCCCCCACGCCTATCCAATACTACACGCCACCACCCCACTATCCCACATTCACAATCGTCTCTCTCATCTTTCTCACCACCCCACTACCCCACATTCACAATCGTCCCTCCCATCTTTCTCAACACCCCACTACCCCAACCTCACAATCGTCCATCTTGTTCTGTTTCTCATCATCGTCACGTCGAAGAAAATCATTGTAACGCCTCGAAAGAGTCCTCGATTAGTTGAAGGAACTTCTACGGATGAGGTACATGCTCCAACTTTTAACATATTGACTCAAATCCGGCCTCCAAAAAATGTTGAAACTCCGGCAAAGGGTTGTTCCTCTCACTCGAATGATCAAAAGGAGAAAACAGACGAAGCAAAGAAAATGGTGAGTCCGTCAAATCAAAAGGAAAAGAAGAGGAAGGAGAAAATTGTAGAAACCCCTTCTGATTTTGATTTTGATTTTGATTTTGTTAGTGAAATAAAAAAGAAAAAAAGAAAAAAAAAACAAATGTAGAAGTTGCTCAATCTTCAAAACTATCAACAAGAAGAACAAAAAAAAAAGGAATCAGAAATTTCAATATCCGAAAAAGACAAAAAAATTGTTAGGGTAAGTACTATATTTAATTTATTTTCACATTATTTAAATTAGTGATTTTTTTGCTAAAAATATCACATTATGCTTGTTGTTGTTTCAAAACTTTTGTTTGGGTGAAACCTGTACAAAATCTGAATAATATGTGTATAAATCTGACTTTAATATATGATTTTTGGATATTGTATGAATTGTGATATAATATTGGTATGCAAATGGTATGAATTGTGTATTAACATTGGTGTGATTGTCTCTTAAATGTGTATATGGTATGAATTGTTAAATTGGTATGCAAATGGTATGAACTGTTAAATTACTCTGCTTTGTATGAATTTTGACTAATATTGATATGAAATTGGGATTTTTCATAATCGGAAGGTTTCTTTTTCAATTTCTCCATTAATGTATTTAATTTTTTAACATTGGTATTAAAATTGTATAAATTGATATTAAATGTTGTTTTGAAAATTATTTTTATTGTAGTTGGATAAATTTATGAAAGTATCTTGTTAAATGCCACAGTGCACATGAAGCTGGTATGATGTTTGAATAATAATGGTGTGAATTTTTTTCAAATCTGGTATAATATATTACTAAAATTTATGTATATGCAGGTGTATGAAACATGAATAATATTGGTATGAACATAATTTTATATATGTTTTATGAATGTTTATATGAAATTGATTTATATTTGGTATAATTTATGTGATATAATTTAATTATAACTACTTATAAACTGAAGTTGGTGTTGGAATGAAACATGAATAACATTGGTATGAAGTATGTTTTAATTTAGTATAAACAATTTTATTTTATAGGCAAAAAAGGTATCCACACACTGATCTTCATGCACAAACATGAATGTTTTTGGTGATCTGTTGAAATTTGGTGGACCTCGCATAGCAAAAGAACATGCTCCAAATACCAGCAATTATCCTACACCAAGACCACGAAAAAGAAATTTGAGATAGTTGATTGCACCTTCTACTTTTTAGAATTACATATTTTTTAAAACTTTTCGACAATATTTTTGTGTTTCAGTATTTGATGATATATAATATCCATTATTCTATTTCAGTCAGATACCATCTATATGAATTATTGATTGACTATTATAATTTTAGGATACTAGTAATATACAGACTGCATACCATTTGGATACACCATTTGAAAGATATATTACACATTGAGTATAACAATTTTTGGAATGACAGTTATATATAAACTGCATACCAATTGGATTCAACATTTAGACTTATTGATATTAATGTGTATTACTAACTAGAAACAAAAAGAATATCAATTTATAGTTCATAAAACAACTTTGTCTTATAATTGGTATCCAAACTGTACACGTATGACATCCAAATTCATTCATGATTGATTTTTTTACTTCATATTCTAACACAAAAAATGAAAAAATAAAAAATGAATGAAGTTGGTATCCAACCTGTATAAATACCTTGAAGATATGATTATGCCAATGTAAAATAGTGATCATTGTATTTTATAACAACCTCAATTACATCTTGTTTTATATTTATTCAAGTTGGACACCTAATGGATACCAAATTATTACTAATTGTAAATTATATTCTCTTAACAAGCATGGATTAAGTACTTTAAATATGTATGAAATTGGTATATAATTTGTATAAATACTGGAATAAACTAATCTGACAATCTAAAACAACGATCATTAACTTTTGCACCAACATTAATTACATCTTGTTTTATTTTGATTTAGAGTAGGACACCAGTTGAATACCAAATTAATACTCAGGTAAACTTACATTAAATAATATCAACTGCTATTAGGATACCAAATGCATACTATAATTACCTTATATAATTATCACTAATTAATATGAACACTATCTTATATTTTAAACTGGAATGAATTTTATTTTCAGCAGTATGCAATTTATATGATTAATGAATAAATCTTGTATAAAACATGAACAGTATATTAAACACTTAGTTGTAATGCATTTCATACCAAATTTTTTTCATATCAAAACAAAACATGAGTCTAAAAGACAAATAAAATAAAAAATTTATATAGTCTAAACAAATAAACTATCATTTTGTTGGCACAAGTAATTTGAACATGTCGTCCTGTTGTGGCCCACTTGATGACATCTATTGCAGGTAACTTTAGACCTTTTGAATTTTACATCAGCAAACCCCTTCCAACTTTTAAGTTGCGGTGTTCCTACCGTTCTTTTTGGATCAGGCAGCATCAATTTAGGCTTTGAAACATAACTTGGTATATCTCATGTACTCTCGCATGGGAGAGGTACAACAGGGATCGCATATGCATCTTGAAAATTCTTCAAGCTATAAAAAGGAGAGCAGTAATCTGTTTCGTGCCGTCTTCCGTACCTAAGAACTGTCATTCCATGTCCGCATGGTATCTCATCATTTTAAAATCTTCAGCAACTATATTTTTTGGTGTTTAAGCATACTATGTACCGCTTTGGTTCATCAACAACATTATGCATATGAACTGTTGATGGTATTACCTAACACACAAAAATATTGGTCATTAAAATGTTGTTACAAAAGAACAAGCCACAAAAAAGGTTTCAACTATATATACATAATGGATATCAAATTAATTCCAGCTACTTGTTAATGTACTGTTCATGCTAGTTGACAGTTTATAATAAATTCATTCAGTAATAATATCAATTGCATACATGAATACCTTTGCATATAAATGAATAAAGGAAAAATCATACCTCATACTGGTAGACAAAGCAATACTTTTCTGGAGTTTAAGATCATATTTGTTTGTCAGCTCTGATCTAGTTTTTGCAACGATAAAACTATTAATATTATATACATTTATTAAAATTATATACATTTATAATCAAATCCTTCATATATTAAGCCAATTTCGCACGAAATCATAGTATAGTCAGTATACAAAATAACCAAAAATAAATAAATAGGAACGTACCAACAAAATCATATAATGTCATTAATTACAGTTTCACATAAATTAGTACGTATTATGAACTAAATGGATGGTTTATACAAAAAGCATCACAACTTAAATATAGTATACAGAAATAAAATCACAAAATGTGATTTACAGTTTCATTGCTCTTTTTCTTTTATTTTTTACATTTTATTAATATACAAATACAAACAATAAATCATAAACAATACTAACCTAAAGGATCCCATCTTCCACCATGTTTAATTAATATAGATAAGGAGTCATCCATCACAACAAAATGAAGATTTTTCAAACAAAAAAAATTGGATTTACTCGTCAATTGTAAGAATTCTGGAAAGAAAAATGAAGAGAGAGAAACGTTGAAGAAAATTGATAAAATCTGATTTTTTTTTTTATTAATTTTAACAAATTAGAGTGAATTAAGGAAGATAAATATTCCTAATCAGTTTGAATCTCCTTAGTTTATGCTAATTAAAAATTATCATCAATCAATTCAAATTTAATTAATACTCCTATTTTCATTATTTTTTATTTTTTTTAATTCAAAATCATTTTATTTTCCTTTTTAATCTTTTTATTTTTTTAAAAACAGATTTTTACAATTACTTAAAAAATCTTTTTTTTAATAAAATGTTACAACCTGAAAATTTTAATGTTACAACTTGAAAGTTATATTCTACTGCTACAACTTGAAAATATTAGTCTAATATTTGTCATTTATAAAATTTTCACAGTAAGGAATGATGCTCTAATTTATCGTTTTCAAAATATGTAAACTCGTCGTGAACTATTATAAATGAATAAAATATATTTATAATATTAGTAAAATTATTTTTAAAAAAGTTAAGCTTTATGGATTTTTTACGGAATCGAAACCTAAGGTTGATTTAGTAATCTAAGCAATGTGTTTACTTGGCACCCAGGAAGTTCAAATCCTTGATCCGCCTCTGCCTAAAGCCTTTAGCGACATTGGTTCTAATGACACTTAACTAATGCCGATAAAATCTTTAGCACTCTTTACTAATGTCTATATTTTTGCCGCTAAAAACTGTTTTTATTATTGCGTATATATCCCATATTTTGAAGATTTTACCTCAAAAAAATAGTTGGAACAAATAGCTAAAGCATTGGTCATTGAATCTTGTATTATACATTATGAGATGTCAAAGTGATATCAAAGAAAAAGGGAAAAAGTACTCGCACATCTTTACTTTTGAAGGGAAGGCAAATATACCTCACAAACTTAGCGATTTAAAGTTGATATATACACATATATATTTTTTAAAGAGCAAAGTTTGCATAATTGCGCTCCATAGCAAACATAATTATGTATATTTCGCTATACATATACAAAAAAAAGCAGTTGTATAATCTGCTTTGGTATACATACACAAAAGATCAATTGTATAATCTGTGTTTGTATAAAGCGAGAAAGACAAAAAAAAACTGGACAGGGGAAGATCGTATTTGTATAATCATAAGTGTATATGTCGAAAATATGTGTATATGACAAAAATATATGCATTTGTATTTGTATATACAATTTTATCTCGCTTTATACAAACACAAACGCATTTTATACATTTACGTTTTTGTATAAAGTACGAGAGGCGAGTGAGCGAGCGAGATCTGAGAGAGTGGCAAGCGAGATCTAGGAGAGGGGAACGAAAATATATGTATATATACAATTTTCTCTCGCTTTATACAAACACAAACGCATTTTATACATTTGCGTTTTTGTATAAAGTGAGAGAGGCGAGTGAGCGAGCGAAATCTGGGAGAGGGGAGAGAGGGGAACGAAAATATATGTATATATACAATTTTCTCTCGCTTTATACAAACACAAATGCACTTTATACATTTGCGTTTG
>JAJOOO010028091.1:0-10222 GCA_029582685.1 Solanum piurae
CATGTATAACTGAATACTGAAATATCTGACCTAGCATGTGTAATTCAAGAATTAAAGAAATACATAGCTAGGGTTCTGAAATTCATGCAATAAACTGATTAATAACGTGATAATCTGATTTGGAACATGTTAATAACTAATTCATGATGATCTGCTGTAATTCTAGAAACCCTAGGTCTATTCATAATAAGGAAATCAAAAAACTGACTGAATTCTAGGGACCTAATGGGCGAAAGGAACCCACTAGTGAAATCCCACATACCTGGTGACGAATTCCACTGAGAAATCTTTCGATTTCGGGGCTGGAACTGATGGAACCTTGCTGCGTTCTTGAACTAGTGTTCTTGACCTCTTTTCTCTTCTTAGCGTTCTAATTCTTCTAAGTTTGATTAATGATTTGACTTAGGTAAGTTCTAGTTATGTTTCTATGCTTAAACTGACTAAACTCTCATGATTTAGGATATAAACGACGTATCTTAGGGGTTAAACAAAATAGGAAAAGACCAAAATACCCCTGACTTAATTGTTGTCGGAGTGATCGACGGATTGGACTGACGGGCCGTCAATCAATCGAAGGTCCGTCGATTGGGTCCGTCGATCGAGTCTGCCCGACAGGGCTTCACTAAAACGAGCATAACTTTTTACTCGGAAGTCGGATTTTAGCAAACTCGGTGGCGTTAGAAAGAGGATTCAATTATATATCATATCTTAGGTCATGGGACACATAATTCCTTTTGTGCTAAAAGTTATGACCATCTGAAGTTGACCCATCAACAATTTTTAGTAACTGGCTGCTGACTCTCATCTACAGTCAGACCTACGGACCGTAGATCGATTGACGGTCCGTGCTGGTCAACCATCAATCAAGACTGAAGCTGGGCTTTAGGGGCATCGATCCATGGACACGAACTACGGTCTGTGACTTGACCTACGGACCATAAGTCCGACTGTGGGTCAACACTTAGCCAAATTTTCTGACTGAGTTCTGGGGAAGTTTTCTGTCACGAACCACGGACCTGCAGGACGGACCGTGAGTGCCACCTGTAACACCAGAAATCTGAAATCTCTATTTTCGGATACGGGGTGTTACAGGAACATTAGGTGGGAGACCTTCATCACTCGGCGAATCACCGATGGGCTTTGGCGACCCAATTTTTCCCGCCCTTCTGTTGCAGCGCTGATAGCTTAACTCAATGATTATTTGGCGATGTTACAAGTTCATAATTCTTTTCTTATTAACTACCTCCTTGGTATGGCTAGTAGTAACTAGGCAAGTTCTAACGTTGGCCACCGTTAATAGACTTCTAAGCAAAAGAATTACCAATACATGCATCAACACTATTCAAGAATTACTTAGTTATTATTCATACATTGTTAATTGCTCATGGTTCCCACAACCCTAGTTGTGGATTTAGTTACTCATTCTTGAAAGAACACAACTCATATTTTTGTAAAGAGAATTCATGAACTAACGTTTAGAGTAGAAGAAACCCATAATCTCCAATTGAATTTCGAAGGAAAAATCTTATAAACCGAAATCCTGAAATCAAATTTCCAAAGTTTGCAAGTTAATTCCCAAGAAAATATCAAGAACTAAAAGTAAACAATAATATCTAACCCCCAAACATAAGGTTTACATACCTTATTTATAGAAAAACATGTCCTAAACAAAAAGGAAACAAAATAAGGAAATAAACTTTTTGGATGCGGCTTTGATCGACGACTCGACCTACGGATCGTGGGTCGACTACGGTCCGTAGGTCCCCTACATTGGTCAACACTTAGAACTTTTCTGTATAGGTTGTTCAACTCGCAGTTCATCAATGACGGACATGCAGTATGGACCGTAGGGGGTCCTCTTTCGTGGCTCCACACATAGGGTTTTCATTAGGTACTGGAACTTCAACTCTTTGAACACCTTTTACGGACATGGAGGACGGCCCGTAGGTCGACCTATGGTCCGTAGGTTGCTTCGTGGTTCCACACTTGGTCAGAATTCCCTGATGCTCCTATTTAGGCCTACCATCGACGGACCGTCATAGGTCCTACGGTCCGTAGGTCCCTTCGTGGGTGGCCACTTCTGCAGATTTTTTCAGTTGTCATCTCACTCAATTGCATCCAAGCCTATTTCCTGCAAACATGACACAAAAACATTATTTCCAATACAAAATGGCCCTAGATACACACAACTCTTAAGTGAAATGATTCAAAAATACCGTAAACTCACGGTATATCAACACCCTCAACTTAAACATGTTGTTTGTCCTCAAGCGACACACTAATACTATAAACGACACTTATGTAGAAGCAGATATACAAACTCAACAATCACATGGCTATTTAACCCCATTCCATCTTCTTAGTGTAAATATTTTTTATTAGACTTAACAAGCTAAGTAATGCGGATCAAGATATGACAAAGATCGACGAAGAGACACCACAACATACACTTTTAACAATCACCAAGGTATAAACTTTCCGACAATGTAACTAGTGCCCTCACTTCAAACGAAATCCTTTTCACACAGAAGATATGAATTTTGAGATTTAGGATTCATTAAACACTCACGCTCAAAAGTGACTTCAAGTACAGTTAGTGCTCAATACCATAGGCTTGCCCTTATTTTCACTGCTTAGACTCTCCAAACTAGTTGCTAGAATCACTATAGGACTTTCTTAGCTTGTAACGTAGGCTCAGGGTCAGGTGTGGTACATTTGGGTACTTTTTAGTGACTTTCTGCCCTCCTTGACATTACCTTGGCTTTTTACCTCTTTTCTCAACCTATTTTTGACATCCTTTCATTTTACTTTCTTTCCCTTGACTCTTTTCAATATGGATGTGACTTTTGACTTTGTAGCTCTTATTTTTCACTTTCTTCTTTTTCTTTCACTCTATTTTTCTTTATTTCTTTCAGCACTTTTATTTATCATCTTTTTGCTTCTTTTGCACAAAGTCACATTCTCTTCTATCTTTTATTTTCATCTTTTCAACACAAAACTCTTTTCATACCCTTTTTTCTTCAGTTTCCTCTTTCATAGCCACCCTCAACTTATGGATTTTGCATTAGTTGAGGTGCACAATATCCGATGTCAGACTAGGGCCAGGATCAAGGTAATTTTTTGCATTAGCCACCCTCAACATAGGCTTTTGGCCTAAGTCAAGGTGCACATGTCCAAGGAGGGACCGGGGCCAAGACAATTATTTTAGGGAAGGTGAGTTAGGTGAATCAAAAGAAATGGTATATTTAAGGCTCAAACATTTGGATCAAAGGGAACATTGATTTCATTTGGTTGGATCATTTTAGGCTTAAGTGGACTAATTTGTACAAGGGCCTATGATCACTTCCCAACTTCTAGCCTAGATCATCTTAGCAGGACCAATGGGACAAGTTCTAGATTGGCACAAACTGTCTAAACATTCAACTTTTCTCACACACTCTTGGCACAAACTGTCTGAACATTCAACTTTTCTCACACACTCTTGGCACACTGTTTCATTATCAGAATATCAGATTACCCAGTTCAAGTTTTAGCTTAAGTCATGAGGTCAAATCGGTTCCTTATCATGTCACATTGGGATCCAACATATTCAACTCATCAAGACTATCGATCTAGCACATTTCAAAAAATTTTTACAGGGATCATTTTTTTCTTACTTTTTATGCCATCATGCTTTCATTTTTCTACTTACTCTTACACATACATTCTTAAACATGTTGGTTCAATGGAAATTAAAATAGTCTCTTGGGGAAACGAACACAGGCAAGAAAATCCCAAAAGAGGATTATGAGTTGGGTTACTCAGACTTCATGCTATCACTCACAATCTATTTACCCCACCCCCAACAAAATAAAGTGCAATTGTCCCCAATGTACAAAAAGTAATAAACAAAGGATCAGGTGAAGCAAACCTGTGGCGCATATGCGCTGAAGACAACTCAAGAAGCTGGTGCGTCTGGTTTCCTGGAACCCACTGGATCAACAGTCGGAACGCCATCAGTAGCGCTCTCATCTACTATCCCAGCACTCTCAATAGTGCTCTTATCAACTCTCACAGCACCATCAATAGTTCTCACACCTCTAGATGGTCCCACATCTATCTCCCAGGCCCGCTGTTGTCTTATCTCCTCGTCAACTATGGAAGCCCTCTAAGCCACCTAAAGCGCTCCCTCTTCATCTCTCTCTCAGCCTCAGTATCATCAGAAGTATGATCGGAGAATAGGCATTTCCTAGTGGCATGGGAAGAATCTGGTGGCGGCATGTCATCACCGAATAGGGCACTCATTACCACATCATCAATCGGTGCAATAGGTGCAGACTCTAGCTCAGTCTCTGGGGGAGCAAGAAGGACAACCACATCAGCACGGAGGCTCTCTAACTCCTTTTGGAGGGTGATCACATCAACAGGAGGGGCCGGCCCCTCCAGGACTCATAACTCAAAGGCATCTAGGCGCTGATGAATGGCCTGGACCTTCTAGTCCATCATACACACCATTCGTTGTTCAACCCTCACCTCAGACTCCGCTATAGCATGTTGAATCCATGGCCTCACATGCTGAAGCAGGGTGTCCATGTAATGACCCTAAAAACGAACTAGTGAAACTAGAGCCTTACTTGCGTGTCCTTGAGTTGTCATAAGGTTTGACCGTGTTTGATGTTGTCCCGAGTCATGGTGGAGGCGTCTAGGGGGTTAAATGTCAAGGTACGACTACAACGCCTGGAAACTAGTGAGTTGAGCTAGTGTGTTGTGGAGTCTTGTAGTGGAGTCTTGGAGTGTTGTATGAGGGTCAAAACTCATAGAAATGGCTCCCATACTTAGAATGACATGTTTAGGGTTCAAATGTCTGGGTACGAATCCCCAAGGACCACCCAAGGGGTCCTTGAGTAGGAACCCAACATCTGCCCAAAAGCTGTCAAAACAGTTTGATTCACAAGACCCATTCACGGCCAGTAGATCAATCTACGGCTCATGGGTCTTGGGTGTGGATCAGGCCTGTACAGGCCTGCATAAGGGGAGCCTCAGTCCCAAACGATGTAGCATCAGTATGAGGCATCAACCCATCCACGGTCCATGGATCGGGAGCTGTCGATAGCATCTGCAATGTTGTCAAGTGCACTGCCAAGTGTACGGGTGAATTAGTAAATTCACCCCAAGTTCTAATTAATATGGGGATGGTTATTTTAGGTGTTTTTAGGTATTTTAAGAGTATATTTGGAATAAAATAGTATTTTAGAGTCATTACTTCAAAAACCCCAAATCAAATCTCTCCCTCCCAAAAGGTTCTCTCTAGAAATTCCATTGGAGCTCAAGGTCTAGTTCAAGCTAGGGTTGGTATTTCAAGGAGATTCTTCTTGAATTTCATGGGTTTATTCAAGTACAAGGTATGGTGATCCTTGATCCTTGATTAATCTTTCATTCAAGGAGTCAAATCAAAAGAGATTTCCAAGTCTTTCAATGATCAAAAATCCTACTTTCTAATCTAAGCATGGGTCCATCGGTAAAACATTTTCAAAGACATTATAATGATGAATTGTTGTTTGGTTAAGGATTTAAAGATGTTTATCTATTGATTCCTTCAAGAACCCATGTTTTCCCCAAATCTCATTATTATGGAATTTGATTGAAGAATTGGTTTATTATGGAATTATAATGAATAGGGATTTGAAGAGGGGTAGATCCGATGAGCAAGGTCAACCTAGGTTCAAGAATAGAGCTCCTAACCAAGATTCTTCAAGTGCTCCCAAGGCTAATGAGGAGAAAGGTGGTGGATCTCAATTTACTAAACCTACTTGTCACTTTTGTGGGAAGAAACATTTTGGGAAATGCCTAGCCGGTACTACTGGTTGTTATGGGTGTGGAAAAAGTGATCATCAAGTGAGAAATTGTCCTACTCTCACGGCTAGGGGATGGGAGGCCAAACAAGCTTCTTATGCTGGCCCGGATCCTAATGCTCCAAAGAAGAACCATTTCTATGCACTTCAAGCCAATGAGGGCAAATGAGCTAATCTGGATGAAGGTACCGGTAAGTTGTAATTCCTTGTTGTTTTTCATGTTGGCCTTAGTTGGGTTTTCCCCTAAGTAGGAGATGATATGATGAATAGTAAGGTGGTTGAGAGTGTTGAGATCCTTATATCTTTCCTTCTATTCTTATTCAAGCTTTAGACCAAGAGTTCCTTGTAGCTTGTTGCATGTTTTGGAGTCATGTGTGAAATTGAGTTTCCATAGATTCCTTATGTTATGCATGTTCTAATTGAATTCTTGTTTAGTTGAGAAAAATGAGTTTTCATGAATTGTAATCCTCTTATTGATGTGCATTTAGTATGAGTTGCCTATATGCTTCATGAGGTTAAATGTTGAACATGCCTAAATGTGTTTCTATGAAAAGTTGCATATTGTGCTTTTGAGAGTAATTGCTTATTGTGCTTAATGATGTGGTAATGAGCTTGTTGAAATTTGGAGAAAGAAGTTTTCCCCAATGAAATGGAGAATGTGAAGCTTTGACTGCATAATGAGTTGGTAGATGTAGTTCCTACTTTCTTGTTGTGTTTTGAGCTTATTGATGTGGAATTAATGTTTCCTCCTAGTTGTGTGCATTTATATTGATGTTGCATGCATAATTGTGGGCTTCTAGTCTTGAGTCGCTACCCTTTATGTGTTTAAAGTGTCATTCGAGGACGAATGTTCCCAAGTGCGGTATAATGTAACGACCCTAAAAATGAACTAGTGAAACTAAAGCCTAACTTGCGTGTCCTTGAGTTGTCATGAGGTTTGATGGTGTTTGATGTTGTCCCGAGTCATGGTGGAGGCGTCTAGGGGGTTAAACGTCAAGGTACGACTATAACGCCCGGAAACTAGTGAGTTGAGCTAGTGTGTTGTCGAGTCTTGTAGTGGAGTTTTGGAGTGTTGTATGAGGGGTCAAAACTCATGGAAATGACTCCCGTACTTAGAATGTCATGTTTAGGGTTCAAACATCCGGGTATGACTCCCCAAGGACCACCCAAGGGGTCCTTGAAGAGGACCCCAACATCTGCCCTAAAGTTGTCAAAATAGCTTGATTCACGAGACCCATTCATGGTTAGAAGATCAATCTACGGATCATGGATCTTGGACGTGGATCAGGCCTGTGCAGACCTGCAAAAGGAGAGCCTCAGTCCCAAATGATGGAGAAGCATTGCGAGGCGTCAACCCATCCACGGTCCGTGGATCGGGAGCCGTCGATAGCATCTGCAATGTTGTCAAGTGCACTGCCAAGTGTACGGGTGAATTAGTAAATTCACCCCAAGTTCTAATTAATATGGGGATGGTTATTTTAGGTGTTTTTAGGTATTTTAAGAGTATATTTGGAATAAAATAGTATTTTAGAGTCATTACTTCAAAAACCCCAAATCAAATCTCTCCCTCCCAAAAGGTTCTCTCTAGAAATTCCATTGGAGCTCAAGGTCTAGATCAAGCTAGGGTTGGTATTTCAAGGAGATTCTTCTTGAATTTCGTGGGTTTATTCAAGTACAAGGTATGGTGATCCTTGATCCTTGATTAATCTTTCATTCAAGGAGTCAAATCAAAAGAGATTTCCAAGTATTTCAATGATCAAAAATCCTATTTTCTAATCTAAGCATGGGTCCATCGGTAAAATGTTTTACAATCCATTATAATGATGAATTGTGGTTTGATTAAGGATTTAAAGATGATTTTATATTGATTTCCTTCAAGAATCCATGTTTTCCCCAAATTTCTTTATTATGGAATTATAATGAATAGTATGTGTTTATATGAAGTTAGTTTATGAATTCATGTCATTTTTTATGCCTTATTGTGGTGAATTATTGATGTATTGGTGATGTGAGGATCATGGCCTTGAAAGGTAAATTCTGAATGAAATCATATTGAATTGCTTATGTTTATGATGAATTGGTTATGGAATCAAGTCAATTATCTTATCTCTTGTAAGTATATTGGACCTATTACATTGATATATAATTGTGAAGTATTGAAGTGTGATCCACTTAAAGTGGAGGTGTTTACTTGTTAGTTATGTGCATGTGAATTCAATGAGGTGAAGGTGGTCTTGTATAGATTGTAAATGTGTTGTGATTGAAAGTATACTCTCTCTCCTAACACTCATGAATGAAGATGATTGAATGAGAAGTGTCCTATATTGTTGAATGTGAATCTCTTGACTTGGTAGACTTAGGTACCTCTTCTTGATGAATGATAAGCTTTGTTGAATGAAGTATCTTGACTTGGTAGGCTTAGGCATCCTCTTCTTGAATAATGAATGTATCTTGACTTAATGTCTTAATGTTCTAGATTGGTAGACCTAATATTGGAAGCCTTTCTACAATTGAATGATGAGGCATTCTAGGTTAAACCTTAGATTGGTAGACCTAGTGTTGGTAACCTCTCATAAGGAGTCTAGAAACCCGATGCGAATGTTAAACCTTGAATCAGTAGACCTAATGGTGGTGGCCCTTCTTGTGTGAAATGATGAACCTAGAAATGGTAGACCTAATAGTGGTGACTCTTTCTAGGAAGATCAATGAGCTATCCTTGATATACCTTGAATTGGTAGGCCTAATAGTGGTGACCTTTCATGTGTATGTGCTTTGAGTCGGTAGGCCTAATGTTGGTGGCCCTCTCAAGTACAATGTTGTAATTTGATTTAAATACTCTATGGGAATGTAGGCTAAGCACCGAGCGGATATGGTAAGATGGAAACTCTCCCAATGTTAGGGTAGGGTTCCAATGAACATATTTCTATCCCTACTACTGGTCTTCCTTCAGCAAGGAGACCACCTCTTTACGGTGTGGGGCAGACACCGGATTCCATGTCTAGCTTGCATGGTCTATGTTGGTTAAATGCTTATTCCCATCATGTGAGATGTGCACTCTAGTTTCTTGATAGGTACTACAAAGTGTAGGTGGTAGTATGGGATGCTATCTATACATTGCACGAGTAGGCTTTGAAAAGGCTATAGTGAGTTCTCTAAGTCCTAATGACTAAATGTGTAAAAGTCCTCTAAATGCATGAAGGTGTCCTAAATGAATCTAACGAACAATGTTGACTTATTGTCTAAATGAAATGATGAATGAGTAGCTTATATCGATGAAATGAGTTACTTAGCATATTATGTTGAAATGTAAAGGTCCTTGTCTATCGTGTCCTTGAGTAATACCTAGGTGTGGTATGAAGATGTAGTATGGGTTGCAACTTCATGTCTTACTTAGGTGTGTCTTAGGGTAACTTTAGATAGAGGTCCTAAGATGATGAAATGACTTACTTGACGAATTTACTTATGTGTTGTATGTTGGTACTAGTTGAGCATGATTACTTGTAATGTGAAGCATGATAAATGGTAAGTCACTCTTGGGTAGTCTTGATGTGGTACTTAGTATGGAGGGTGGTATGGGACGCCATTCATGCATTGCACAAAGTATAGCATTAAGGGTTACTTAAGGTGAAGTCTAAATGTGAAGAAAGGTTTTATATGTTGGTTATAATGTATTCTATGTCTTTATGCTTATGACTTGTGATATTTCTCAAAAGAAAGCATATGCTTTCCAAACCAAAATGTCCTTTTTAGCATGTTTTTGCATGGTCATAATACTTAGTACATTTTGTGTGCTAATCCATGTTTTTTCTATTTTCTACAAAGTGTAGGTTCCGGCAAGTGATTGGTTCTAGCTAAGGTTGAAGTGCTTGGATAGAGTTTTCCTCCAAGACTTGGTATGTCCTCATAGATCGAGGAAAAGGACTTCTATTGTTTTAGTTCTTTTATGTTTTAGACTTTTGTCTAAGTTTTCAATTGTAAAGGGTCATGACCTTATCTTGTTAAAGTTTGTCTAAGATGGCCATGTGAGACTTAATATTTCTGTTACTTTATAAATGAGACTTTTAATAGTTTGGTGTTAAATAAGTTTTAATTCCGCACTATTTTTATTATCTGTGCGATGAATGAATGCTATGAGGCTTGTATAAGACCCATTCGGGGTCGAGTACGCCGTGTTACGACCAGGGGTTGCTCTCGGGTCGTGATAGGCCATTTGTGCCTCTAGATTTTGTACTTGATAACGTTCAAATATACTTCTTGAAAAGAAATATAAACGATCGTATGCAATATATTTATCCAACTATGAGTCGGGGTCGATCCCACAGAGAATATGGAAGAATATTGTCAATAGCAAATATTTAACTCAATAGTCGTTATATAAAAATGGGGGGATT
>JAJOOO010028092.1:0-12778 GCA_029582685.1 Solanum piurae
TGTTTTCTTGGAAATACTTTGACTAATTGAATATAATCGTGGGTTAAAGTAAAGTCTAAACCATTTTCCTCGTGGGATCGACCCCAACCTACAAGTTGAGTTCTTTACTTGATAACGATCGCTTATGCTTCTTTAGGGAGGTGTAATTTGAGCGTATGAATAGCCAAGATGTTAGGGAGGTCGTACGGCTTTACGGAATCAAACTCGGGTGAGTAGAACTCTCTAAATTGATCTTAATGTGAGCGGATAGTTTTTGAACGTCAAGGGTTGAAGGTGTGTCATGAAATGGGGGTTTAAAACTCTAATTCTGATGTTCTGTCTCCGTGCAAGCCACCAGGGCGGGGCCTCTCTAGTGGGATTGGGTCCGCCATAGCGACCCAGTCGCGAATTAAGTTTGGATTGAACCCTAAAAAGTTCTTATTCTGCAATATTTGTTCTTCAGAGATAAGAAACAACCCAGGGCAATTTCTTGATGGGTTTCCACCTCTTCTAGCACGAAAGGTAAGGTTTTTACTCCTCCAATCCATTTTTTTATCCGTAGAACTTATATTCTTGGGTGATTATCGTTGGGGGAGGGTTTTGACCCGAAACTAATGGTGGAAAAAGCCCTAAGTTGGGTATTGAATCTTGGTTTGGCCTACGGTTAATAATTTTGATTGTAATCAGCGTAACTAGGCCTCGTTCATTCATCCTTGCATTAATTTTTTGTATTTAGACCACAAATAAGTGGAAAGAATCCGGAAAGGGAAGATTGAAGTGTCTTAGGAGGATTCAAGCTTCGTTTCGAGGTAGGTGATAATTCAATTTCATGTTTGGGAGATATATGTTGGTAATTTCTTCCTTATAATGCATATATGTGAATGAAACACTATTGATCAAACCTAATGAAATGAGTACGAATGCACAAATGTATGCAATGATTCAACACTTGATTGTATAATTATGAGTATGTACATTATAAGTGTGAACGTGTTTGTGGTTGTGTTGATTGGATTAGGTGTCAAATTCTGACACATACATTGGATCAGGCGTCACATTTCGACAATATATTGGATAGGGTGTCATGTTCCGGTATACTAATTGGGATCGAGTGTCACATACTGACACACTAATTATGATTTGGTGTCACGTTACGACACACTAACAGTTTTGGTATGGGTTCTATGAGAGGACCATTGAATTGTCATATCTACTTGTTATTGAGAATGTGGAATTGTACATTGCTCCTGAAATGATAACCGATGTATATATAATTTGTTCTTGTCATGTTTACTATGTTGTGACTGCCTATATATGTTTCACTTGATGGAATAGCCGCGTGAATCTACAAGTACACTACGGTTGTGTACTGATAGTGCACTTGCTCCTTCTTTGTTTAGTACAGGGCATCTTCAGGCGGCAATTTATAGACCTCAACTAGGAGATCAATAATTGGGACCGGAATTCAAGGGTGAGCCATTTCTTTCAGGTTGCCATGGAGTCCTTCAATTTGGTTTCGTCCTGTCCTTTCGGACTCAGACTATTTTAGATATTTCTTATGTTTGGTTAGGGTTGTACCCCCTTTTCTTAGACTTGTTGAATGTAGATGTTTTGGTAAAATGACCTTGAGGCTCTAGGGCTTTAATTTTTGCAATAGTTATGTTGGTTGGTTATTTAAACTTCCGAAGTTTATGGGAACTCTGTATTTTCATTTGTCATCTAAACCTGCTTCCGTTTCTTTATATGCCTAGTTTTCGTTAAGTTGCTTAGTCGGGTAGTAGTAATGGTTCTCCCACCAGCGGTGTAACACTCGAAAAACTAGTAGGTGGAACTAGAGCCTTACTTGAGAATTTTAGTGTTTGATGTGTGGTTTATAATCATAAAATGGTTTTCCTTACTTAGGAAGATGGTTTTAGGGATTAAACATCTGCGCAAGAACCAACCAAGGTCCCTTGAGGAGGACCGTAAAGCCTAACCCCAAATCTGCCCAAAATGGTCACTTACGGATGAGATCTACTAGACGTAAGTCCATCTACGCCCCGTAGCACATGGTCGAGGGTCAAGAGACAATTTGGGAGCTGAAGACCATGGACCTGCAGGACGGCCAGTAGGTCCACTCATGGTCTGTGAGTCCTAGGTCGTAGCTCCTATCTGCAATTCTGCCTAGGTTTGGCCAAAGGTAAGTTATTTTAGGTAATTCCTAATTTAAATATTTTAATGTGGGGCCGTTTTATATTTTTATAATAAACCTATATAAGTACTTTTAAGCTATTAACTAACCCATATACTTTTTAAATCTCAAAACCCCAAATTATAACCAACTTAATCTCTCCAAAAACTTCTCTCTAAAACTCCATAGAAGAAGAAGAAGATCAAGTTAGGGCTTGAAAAATGAAGCTTTTTGACTCAAATTTGTTGGACTTCTTCACCTAACGTATGGTAGTCTTTGATTCATGGAATTCTTTCATCCATGAAGCCCTCAAACTCCCAATTTCGAAGTAGAAAAGTCTCCAAAACCTAGGGTTTTCACTCCAAGTCATGGATTCTTTCTAAAAACGTTTTTATGATTTAATTATCTTATATTATTGTTTAATTACTATTTTATGGTGGTTTTATGATAAATTCTTCCATGAATCCATAAATTTCACAAATTTCTCAAATTTGATCTTAAGGTGTGGGTATTGATTAGTATTAGTAGAATATTATAGAATCATGAATATAATGAATTGATTACTTGAATTATGTATTAATTGAGGAATTTCTATGGTTTTTCTGTTGAATTTCCTCCAAGAACTCATTAACCCCCATGTCCCCAATTTGTGACTTTGTGATGTGGGTGAATTGTAGTGAGATGAATATTATGAGATTATGTTGTATTAGTTGATTTATTTGAATCATGGTGTCTTACATATTTAATGTAGTAACCCTAAATGTGATTGGTTAAATGTGATCCTTGATCCAAGAAGGGTAGAACATTGCCTAATTGTGGCTTCATGTGTATAATTTATGGACATGATTATAATCTAAATTGTTGTGTTGTTGAAAGTCATTCTCACATACAAACTTTACATGATTATTCCATGATTATGATGATACTAATGATCATTGTGTCAAAGTTCTTCTCACTATATGATGATTCTAAAGTTGAAAGTCCATTCTCACCTATAGGATCTATGAGCTAGTTTAATGAACTGTGTTGGATAGAGGGTAAGACACTCCTTCATGCATGTAAATTCAATTCAAGACTAATCATGTAATTGTGGGAAGTAGTGCTTAGCACCGAGTGGATATTGAACATGAGATCGAAGCTCCCCCGCTAAAAAGGGCGGGTTTCTAGAATGTATCTCTTCAGATGGAAGCTCCTTCCCTAGAGAGGGTGGATTTCTAATAACAATCTCATTATCCATAAACTATGTTCCCTCATAGGCCTTTAGCTAGTGGATCCATCTAAAATCTAATATATTTTAGTTCTACATTAGGCAAGTAGGACACCCCTTTTTTGTGTGGGGGCATACACAGGATTCCATGTTAAGCTCACATGGTCTATGTCGGTTAAAGCTAATTCCTAGTAGGTCAAGTCTGGGATGTACTATGGCTATTCAAGAAGTTCTACTTAGTGTGAGTGGGGGTATGGGACTTCAACCATGAATTGCACAAGTAGGCTTTGAGAGTAGTTATGGTAGGTTCCTCTTTTTCAAGATGACTCATGTAATGATTGTGCTTGTGACTAAATAGTAATTTCATTTTATATCAAGGCTACTTGTAATGTTGTATGTTAACTTCAATTGTCAATTTCCTTGATGTTGTTGACTAAAAGAGAATGTTTCCTAGTTTATGAGAGATAGGTTAAGGATGAGATTAAAAGAGGGTAAAAATGAATGAGGATCTAAAGTGACTTGCTTAGAGTGGGTAGGATTATGGAATCTTATCCATACATTGCACAAGCTTGCCTTGAGGTGGCTCATGAAGTGTTGCTCACATGTCATGCTAACGCTAGATTGTATTGACTATGTATATGTTTCTAATGATATTTTTATGCTCACTAGTTGTGATTGTTATCTATCATGCTATAGTCTATGTCTTAACACGATGGCTCTTATGCTTATGATTTCTGTTTTCACATTTTCTTCAAATGATGGTTTAAACTGTAAAGTGCATGCATTCAACTAAAATGTCCTTTTTAGCATATTTTTAAAGGTTTTTATGCATGTCTATCATACTCAGTGAATTTTTTTGCTAACCCATATTTCTTCTACAATTATCATAGTAGATCAAGAAGAAGAAGTTTGGTAAGTCCTCGTAGCATTCGAGGGCTTTAACATTATATCTTTTAAGTGTTTCATTTTATGTTTAGAGTTTTTTTAAGGGTTGTGTCCCTAAGATGTATTCAAGTGTTATAGATGGTTTGATACATAGTGTTGTAGACATTCATTTGTTTTTATAAAAGACTTCGATTGTGAAGAAAAGTTTTAAATTTCTGCACTATTTCCTGTTTTCTTATGTTATGATATGCTAAGAGGCTTGTATGAGGGTCTTTAGAGTCTTGTACGTCATGTTACGTCTAGGGGGTACTCTTGGGTCATGACAAACTTGGCATCAGAGCACAAGATTTTGGGATGCTTCTAGGATGTCTCAAACCACGTCTAGTAGAGTCTTGTTCATGAATGTGAAGCATGCCACATTTATGAATAAGAGGCAATTGAATGTTAGGAAAACTTCACTTCTTCCTTCTCTAAGTCGTGCCATAGAGTTTATCTTTAATATGTCTTTCTCCTAATATGCACCCTATGGTTTTCAGGGTATGACTACTTCAAGGGCTAACGTTGAAAGGAATGAGAAAGACAATGTGGAGCAAAAGGTTCCCCTCCAAGCTCCTCCCGAAGCTCCAATTGACCCTCTAAGGGAGAATGTGACTAATGCGGAGATTAGGTCATCTTTTGTAATATTGGCTTAGGTCATGACGGCTCAATTGAGCCAGGAGTTGGTAGCTTGTCACGCCCAAAATCCCATTAAGGCGAACCGGTACCCGTTGCCGAGAAGGCTCGGGAGGACCAACCTGTAATCATGCTCTATCTATGAACATTTAAAGGAGTTGCCATGGTGGATAACATGTTTTCATGAAAGTAGACAGTGTACATGACTTGGCCGTTTGGGCCATGATGTCTAAGACACGAGGGACAACCACACTTCACTATACATAGTCTACAAAGCCTCTAAATGATAAAACATTTTGGGGTTAAGGTCGAAACAGGCCCCGCCTTACACTCAGTTACTATACAATACCAAAATACATGCTATAGACTCGAAAAGCCCCGAATCAACCTGGAGCTCACCAATAACCGCTGGATGTCCTGTTCTCCTACTGGAGAGATCTACTAACTCTTGTACCTGCACCTTGAATTGCAGGTCCCCCGAGAGAGACGTCAGTACGGGAGAATGTGCTGAGTATGTAAGGCATAAAGTATTGTATGTGAAATAAGAACTCAAATGAAATCCTATACCAATGTAAGGATAGAAGACCACCTTTTCTCATATTCTGGAATCAGGTACTTTACATTCTTTTCTTTACTTTATCATTCTTTACTTTACACTCTGTGCACAACATATAATACAAATGACCAGCTGATCAGTGATAGACATATAAATCGGGATCGACCCATGCTAGGCTTTCCTTTAACCCCTGAGATACCACTCGTAATATTGGGATCGACCCATGATAGGTGATTCTTCCACCCCTGGGATACCACCCATCAGTAAGCAGATTTATTTAATATATTTCCATTAACATTTGAGATGATTCTTTTGGTGGTCATAACATTTTGAGTTGTGGAACTATGTAGTCAACAAGTGACGTGTAATAATCATATAATGCAAGAACAAAAAGGTAGCGAGTAGTTACACCATTAATGAAATGCATAGGAGCTGAAATAATATATGGACCTTATTTAGTTAAAAGGAGAACTCATGCAGGGTATTCAATGTATATGTACAGATTTGGCAATGAACATATATTGGAACGTGCAGACATGTTAAATAGTGAGAACAAGGTCATAAGTCATTTTGGAGCTGGTAGACTGCCTCTATGTGTCGAGGATGAGTCTAGATTTCATGTCAATTAGTAGAAAATTGAAAATCCTTACATACCTTGTTGTACCACCTTGTAGTTACCTTGAAGTACATTCCTTTCTTTATAAATACTTATCTACAATAGAGTAGGTGATAAACTAGTATTAGTAGTTACTAAACATGCTTAGGCTGTCCAATCTCACTCAACAATAATGCTCGGGCAGCAAACCCGTAATTGCCAAACTAAGGGTGTTCTTTCAACCCCGCCTTCTTTTATTGCATTTGCACACTACACAACTATATTTCAATATAAACAATTTACATCCTTTCCAGACATCAACCAAGATGTTCCCAATATGTTTACACATCAACCTGTCCCAAAACAGTCCTAACAATCCAACATACAATATAGGACGTGAAACCATAGTTTCCCATCATTATCCCACGAGTTCTAATCAACAGTAGACTTAAAATATCCTACTTAGACTCGTGTTTAAGGAAGACAAATATAGGGCAGTCACTTTACCTTAATTCTTATAAATCATTTTCCTTTAACTTTAACTCTTCAATAACTTGAGCTTCCCTTGCAAGGGCTTGGGTTTATCCAAGAACCCTAGGAAACTTATGGTTGCTGCTATGCTTTGAAAGAGAGAGGAGAATCTTAGAGAAAAATCTGATTTTTTTCTATTCTTAAAAGTGAGGAAATGGCCAGCAACTTGGGGATTATAAGGTCTTATTTTTTCCCACCTCTTAAGTTTTAATATCAGCCACTAATTTGTCAAAGTGGTCTAAGTAGGTGATGCAGCTTCTTGGAATTATATATACACAAAATGGTCCTTTTATGTACTCATCTTGGACTGCAATCTTTCCCCTTTCTAATATTAAGCCATGGGCTAGAATTATACCCTTAATTTGGGCCTTAATCTTTATTGGGGTCAAGTAGTTGGACTTGGACAGATTAATATGAGACCTCATCTCCATTCCTTTTCCCTTTTTATTTAATTTGGGCCTCAGGTGAGCTCACTAATGCATGAACTAATCTTCCCCATCTACCTAGCGCATTTGAGCTAAGCAAGTAGGTGACACCTGCTAGCTTTATAAAGTCCAACAAGCACCTCAATTCTTTTATTCATTTTCCGAGCGTAATCTCCTTTGTTTAACTCAAAACTTATATACACTTGATCACCTTAACTTTTAGACTTACATATAGCCCTTCGATCCAGAATTTAAATACTTCTAAAATTTAACGTTCACTCGATCGTGCAATATTGCAATGTATGGGTGTTACCCTTATAGCTTCTTTATTGTCACCATTCATCTAGGAAATCAAGTTCATTACTTACACCACCAATATAAATCAAGTTCCATATGTGTAGAACTTGTACACGTAAAATACGGGGTGTTACATAACTCCTTTGGATCTGATAATGAGTAGCTCTACTTGGAAAATGAGAGATTTTGTGAGAATGAACCCTCCGGAGTTTTATGGCTCCAAGGAGGGAGAGGGTCCCTAAGAGTTTATAGATGAGGTCTCTAAGATGTTGGACTTGGTGGGAGTGACTCCGGTAGCGAAGGTGGAGTTGGCTTCTTGGAAACTCAAAGGGGTTGCTCAAGTTTGGTTTGATTAATGGAAAGGGGCTAGACCGGTAGGAAGAGGTCCCATAGAGTGGAAAGTGTTCAAAGGTGCTTTTCTAGATAGGTTCTTCCCTTTAGAGATGAGAGAATATTTGGTGCTTGAGTTCATTAAGCAAGGTGATATGAGTGTTAAGGAATATGCATTGAGGTTCAACTGTTTGTCTAGGTAAATTCCAATTCTAGTGTCCGACCCTAGGTAGGAAATGAGTATGTTTTTGTCGGGTTTAGGTGATATGAGTGTTAAGGAATATGGCCACACTTGAATATGATATGGATATTTTTTACCTTGTGATTTAATCCTTTCAAATTGAGGAAGAGAAACTTGTAGAAATGTTGAGGGAGATAAAGAGGTTGAGGATTGAGGGTGAAAATTCTTCTCTTCGAAGGTCCTTCGGATAAGGTCCTACTAGGTTTCCCCCAAGATTTAGTGAAGAAAGAGTGTCTAATCCTAAGCCTCAGGGAAGGAGAGATAGTAAATCTTTGTTGCCAAAACCTACTTGTGTTAGGTGTTGAAAGAGACATGAAGGTATATGTTTGGCTGATATGAGTGGTTGTTATGGTTGTGGTGAGAGTGGTCACAAGATGACAGATTGTACGGTGCTTAAGGCTAAGGGAAGAGAGAGGAAGAAAATTTGGTCTGATGCTCTCCAAGCTAGAGGTGAACAAGAGTGTCCTCCAAATGTTGCTCCTGGTTTGTGTTCTATGCTTATTTATATTTTGGTAGTACTTGTCTTTTGTGACTTTATGGATTTGACATGATGGGCTTTTATGATGTCTTTAGTATGAATGGGCTTCATTGTGGCTTGGCGTATTTAGTGGTAGAACCCGACTTAGTCATGATGAATTTTGTTGAAAAAATTGATGAATAGGGTGTTTTAGAAATGCCTAGATGTGTTAAAGTGAGTAGACTCCTCTAAGAAGGGTAGCAATGTAATTCACCATGGTTTAGAATCATTTTGTGTGATGAAGGTGAAACCGTAGTGATAACTTGACCCAACCTTAGAGTTGAAGGAAATGGTGCTTAGAAAAGACCTTAAAGGCTTACTCCCAAGGGGGAGATAATGTGCTTAGATGGAAAGTGGTTCGGTGTTCTTGATGTTCATTATTTGGATTGGCTTGAAATTCTCACCTTGAGAGGTGTAGTGAGTTTGAGAAGCTTAGTCCAGGGTTGGTAGGCTCATATGAGATCTTGAGTGGTGTTTGTAAGGTTGCTAGTGAGCTAGAGTGCTTAAATTAGAACCTCTCTAATCTAGAAGTTCCGATAGAGGTCTTCAGACCGGCAAGTTAAGAAATACAAGAACGAGAAAGTTGTTTTCATGAAAGTGTGAGGGAGTGGTCTTTGTGTGAAGGTTGTAGGTGAGGTTGCTAATTGGGTGCAACACCTCATAAAAACTAGTAAGACCTAGCTAGAGCTTAACAGAATCCAGTAGACAAAGCTAGGGGCTAAGTGCTAGGCATGAACTAGAGAATTGGGTCTTGGCACCCTCCACGAGTGCCGACACGGGTCGTGAAGAAAACCATGACTCGTGGTGGTACCCATGATGCCTAGGCATTAGCTAAATAAGACTACCTACCTCCCACGAGAGCCTAGACGGCGCGTGGTGGTCACCACGGATCGTGGGACCATTCGTGGAGGTGAGGCAGTGGCTTCACAAGGCTGCCCAAAATAGGGACCCTCCCCACGAGCCACTAGAGGGCTCGTAAAAGCCACCACGGGCCGTGGGAGGGGTCGTGGTTATGATTTAGATTTTTAGGGGTTAAGGAGTGGCAATCTAGGCTACTGGTCAAGGGCCAAGGGCAACACAATGGTTCATGAAGCCCCACACGGACCGTGAAGTCGTTCGTGAAGGGTTTTCATCAGACCTAGAGTGTAAGGACTACTTAAAATTGTCATAGCTCACAGCTCAAAAAGAATAAACTGTTCCATAACCTGTAGAATTAAAGGTCTCCAAGTCCTTTTTCCAACGCCACCGAGTTTTCCCACTTCGGTTCTTGGAGTAAAAAGTTATGCCTGAAATAGTGAAACACTCTCAGACTGAAAATTCTTCACGACCTGTTTGATGGGCTGTGGTGATGATGACGGTCCGTGAAGGCTTTAGTCATGCCAATCCGGCAGTTTCCAGTAAGTAACTTATTGGGTCTTTTCCCAATTGTTTTAACTCAAGGATATATCATTTTGCCAAAGCCTAGGACCCATATATAAGTCATTTTAAACCCAAAACTCACCCAATTAAATCATTTATTGAAAGACCGAAAATCAAAACCACCCCAAAACCCTCTTCTCTCAGTATTTCTCGCTCTAAAGTCAAGGAAGAAGAAGAAGAGGCCATTAAAGCTAGGGTTTGTAGATTTTCAAGGTTCTTCCCCAAAGTTCTTGGAGTTTCTAAGTCAAGGTATGGATGCTTTTCATTCTTGGTTAGCTATCACCAAGAAGCCCCTTCAAATTATGTTTTCAAATTCCCCAAATCTAGGATTTTCAAATCTAGTCATGGGTCTTCTTCCAAAACGAATTCAATTTTTTAATTATGGTTTATTATGATTGATTATGATGATTTATGATTGTATTAATGGAGTATTGATTGATTTTGATGAAAATCTCCCTTGGACCCATGATTTTCCCTTCTTCCCAAAATGTGAACTAGGGTATGACTTGATTGATGATGAAAGCTTGACAATGAATTATGTTTACATTGTATTATGTTTGTTATTGATGATACTACTGATTTTTGATGAGTTTAACTTTAATTCCAAAGAATCTATGAGTTTTCCCCAATCCTAGCTATGGCTCTTCTCTACACTATGAATGTTGTTATAAGTTGACTCAATTAATTGAATGTGAGTTGATTATGATGTAATTACATGATCTAAGTATGAATCTACCTATATTCTTGATTAACCTAAGATTCTAGGGTTATGTCATGAAAGAGGAAAATTGAGGGTTAGATGTGAACCTCTAAGATTGATGAACTTCTTGATGAATTGCCTAAGATTAGATCACCTAAACATGAATTTCTTATGGATGAATCTTGTAGACATGAATTAACTTGATTAGATCCTACATGATGGATCATGGATGAAGTAGTATTGAGAGTTAGTCTACTCGATGCTATATGTCTATAATTGAGTAAAAAAGAAACATGTGGTTAGTTTACCTTGAGAGTAAGGTTTACATGATGAGCATGTGAGGTGTTGCTTGAGGGTGATACTCATAATATGAATATGACTCCTAGGGTTTTAAGGGGTAAAAGCTAAAGTAGGTAAACTAAGTATGTTAAGGCTTCAAGAAGGAAGTCATTATGTATGTTGGTTTGTATATGGCCCTATGGTGAATTAGACTTCACCCACATGACCTACAATATGAGTATATGAGCTTATACATGCAATGAATGAACTACTTAAATTACTATTATATCCATGTCTATTATGATGAATGTTAGATGTGTTGATTTACATTGTCTATGATCCTTGAATGCACTATGTGAAATATGCATGATTGTAATATTATGTACATGCTTATATTACTTTGAAAAAGAAGTGTCTATGATAATATTGTTGATGTTGTGTCATTGCAAGGAGAATCACACACACACACTCACTGCATGCATACACATGATTATGAGGTATTAATGGTGTTAATTGAAAGTATAGTTTTCATATGGACCTTTACATACTAATATGCATGAAGTGTACATGACCATGATGATCCACATGAAAGGTGGAGGTGTTAGTTATTGTGTATATTATGGTATTGATGCAAGATCCTTCTTTCCTACCCCTACATATGGCTAGGTACGATATGATATGACTATGTATTATATGTTAAGACTATGTATGATATGTTATGAATATGATAGTATTGTTGTGTTAAATGAAAGGTCATTCTCATGAACACACTTTGAATGCAATGTTAAATTAAGGTTTACTCACATGTTGATGATTCTAAAGTGAGAGGACATTCTCACATAATGAATCTATGAGATATTATGATGATATGTTGGTTCGAGTGCCTAGTGCATTCTCTTATGACCATGAACTTAAGTAAAGACTTAATATGACCTTTAAAGGGAATTATGCTTAGCACCGAGAGGGTATGAAAGTGAGATGGAAGCTTTTACATTAGAAAGTTCGGCTTCCCATTATATGTTATCTCATAAGATGGAAACCTTCTATGTTAGAAAGATCGAGTTTGTAGTAGCAATCTCCTTACCCCATAACTATGTGCCCACATAGGTATATAGATAGTGGATCCACCTATAAGCTATTATGTACGTTATACCTTAGGCAAGTAGGACACCTCTTTTCGATGTGGGGGTAGAACATCGGATTCCATGTAGCTCACATGGTCAATGTTGGTTAAGGCTAAATCTCCATAAATGATAAGAATATGAATTATGATAAGAACATGGGCATTTTATATGGTTCCTCAAGAGGTTCTACTTAGTTTGAATTGGGGTATGGGACTTCATTCGTACATTGCACTAGTAGACTTTGAGAGTGGGCATGGTATGTCTCTTTTATGATATGATGATTATAAGTTGAATGTATGCTTTGTATGAATTATGAATATGAATATGGACTATTACTTAGTGTGAGTGGGGGTATGGGACTTCACTTATACATTGCACAAGTAGACTTATAGAGGGGTATGGTGTGGGTTCTCTTATGTTATGATGACTTATGAATTATGTATGAAAGGTAAGTATGGATGTTAAGGTTGACTTCATGTGTTACAAGGTATGAACATGAATGTCTTCTTACTTATGTATGTTGGCTATGAAAAAGGTAAAGTAAGATAGGTGATACACTCAAATTACACCTCCCTAAAGAAGCATAAGCGGTCGTTATCAAGTAAAGAATCCAACTTGTAGGTTGGGGTCGATCCCACGAGGAAAATGGTTTAGACTTTACTTTAACACACAATTATATTCAATTAGTCAAAGTACTTCCAAAAAAACAACAATTAATTAAAGGGGGAGTCTTGTGAAACCAATTGTAAGAACTCAATAAGTAATCAGAAATCAGAAGTCAATTTTGGTTGTTATCAAGATGAGAGAATTAACTAGGGTATACGTGTTCCCCACAAGCTCATAACGCAGTA
>JAJOOO010028094.1:0-12425 GCA_029582685.1 Solanum piurae
TTTTTAATAATATAATTTTATTAATTAATAATATAATATTATATAATAATTAAAGTTAATAAAAAAATAAAAAAAAATTACCGGTACAAAATGATCCGGTAAGAACCGGTTCCGGTCCGGTCCAAACCGGTTCCAATCCGGTAACTAAGGGACCGGACGGAACCTTTGGAAATTTCCGATAAAACCGGTTCCGGTAAGATCCGGTTCCGATAACGAAAACCGGTAACGAGGACCGGTTCCGGTAAAACCGGTCCTGTTGATCCGGTCATGTCCGTTTGCCAGCCTTACCCTAAACTATGCGAAAATGTCTAGATATACCCCGTTTGAAGTTTGGCTCATATATGCTCTTGTAAACGTTGGTTGCTTTGCTGGAAATAACCAATTCATTTTTCCTTTCTTTAAATAACGAATGGAATTGCCACATCCCTTTTAATTACCACGTGGCATTTATTTATATTTAAAAAATGAATACAGCTATTTTAAATAGGATATCCGACCCAAGGTGGCCGGAGTTTGAATTCCTCCGTCCAGATCTAAAATGAGATAACATTTGACATCTAAAACGCAACTGTTTTGGGGTCGTTTGCTAGCTGTCTTGCTAGACCAATGAGGTGTGTGAGTTGGTATTTTGTCGGCTACCTTGGGGTAGTGTTCTGGAGCTCGTGGTGGTCGGAGCTATTTGGTAGTTGTTTGTCCGAGGTTGTGCGAATCAGTGAGCTCATTGGAGCTCTATTGTTTGCTCATGGTTAGAGCTCAAAGCTCGCCTTTAATGGTGTTTTTCTTTTAGGAGAAAGTGATGGGTTTGGTTGGAGATGGCGTTTCTTCGACCAAAGGGATTTGGGTCAGATATGATTTGTTGGCTTATGTGAAATATCCACCAAAGAAATTTGGGTCGGATAGAATTTACGGGTCAGATATCCTATTTAAAAGAGGTGTATTCATTTCATTTTTTTATTTTTATTTTTTTCCTGAAAAAAATCATTTTTTAATATAAATAAATGATATGTGGCAATTAAAAGGGGATGTGGCAATTTCATTTGCTATTTAAAGAAAAGAAAAATGAGTTGGTTATTTCCACCAATGAGTACCAGTAACGTTTTATCTCAAGGAATTTGGTGTACTAATTTCTAAATTATTCCAACTCATTAATCTTTTCTATTCATAACTCTATGTCTAAATCTAATCGTATGTTGTTGCAGATAATTAATTATAAAATGAAAATGTTTTGCATTTGATATGGGACATGCTGCTGCTTATATGAAGAAGTTATGCTATTGAATTGTGTTAAAATAGTTTTTCTTTCCTTCAACTTACTGAAGAATATTTTTTTATCTTGTGTTTGCAGATGATTTGTGAATTGATTATGGTGATTTGTATATTAGGTTGAATTTTAGATGGTTTGTTCTCTACATTTGGAAAAAAAAACTTTTGATTGTTAAATTATAAAAATGTGCATTGACAAATTATTGGTGGATTTATTTATCTTAAGCTAATTAAAGGAACTGTTTCCAAGGAATCCCCATCTAGTGGCACTTTTCTTCAATTTCTCTATTATGCGTTTGATTCTATCTTATATAGTTCTTTTATGTGCTATACTATGATGTAGCCAAGTCTTTCAGTGATGTTCAATAATTCTTGAATCTTCCTAGCCTCATGTCAGGCTTGCAAATTGGACTTCTTGAACAATAACGAATAGTTAAGTATTTTTGGAGAATCTAATATGGGCGCAACATCAAAAGTGAAGAGTCTGTGCAACTAAAAATTTAGGACAAAAGATTTTCCCCAATCCAAACATAAACAACAATGGGAGCATATTTCAAGGAGCCTTGGAGCTGTGGCCTAACAATATTTAAGGTTAATTTCTTAGTGTATTTAAATTATTTATTATTGAATTACTGCTTCATTATAAAATGTTTGATCAAATATCATAGAATTTTTTCTTTTCTTGTGCTCATAGTATCCTTGTACTTCTTAAACTTGTTTCTTTGTTGTATAGATTTTTGTTATCTGTTGTGTATTCAGATTAGCAAGCCAGAAATAATAAAAAATGAAAAGAAAAATAAAGAACTATCCGAGTCCACAGAATCTACAGTGTGTCCTTAAGAAATTTAATCCCCTCAAGTACCTGAGGTTGCAGATTAATTCCTACCAAGATAAAACGGATTAAACATTAAAGAAGTAGCGGTACTTCAAACTTCGATAATTTCAACGAACTCAAGATGACAGCAACAAATCACACACACAGACACGATCGATCGATTTTGTTTTGTAAGAATTGTATTCAAAAGAAGGAAAGAATTCGATGCAGAAAAATGAGAGAAAACCTCTTTGTTTATAGCCAACAAAGGGTAAAGGTCACAACTCTTTGGAAAGAAGACAACCTTTCAAAAAGGTCACAACACTTTGGAAAAGGCACAACCTTTCAAACGGTCACAACCCTTTAGAAAGGACACAACCTTTCATAAATGTCATAACCCTTTAGGAGAGTCACAACCCTTCATTTCATGTTCACACCTTTAAAACCCAACAATCCCCCACATGAATATGGAATGGTTATTGTTAAAACATATGCATGAAAAACTGTGTGATTCGTAAGTAAGGATTGATTGCATCTACACCCTCCAACTTTGATTGTGCACAAGCAGACACTTAAACTTATATAGAGCTGAACAAGTAAACACATGCGTCTTACTTGGCATCCTGCATAGCAATTTGCATCGTACACATCATCATACGTGGTGTCCTATGTGTATTATATCACGCAAGAGGCGTTTACAAGTTTATTCAACCTTATACAAGTTTAAGTGTTTACTTGTGCACACAAAAAATTAAAGGGTGTAGATGCCACCTCAAGCTAAGTTAAAGGGCATATTATTTATTGTGTCTTTCTTTAATATGTTTGAGAATATGCTATTCGACTAATTGTATACTTTTGTTAGAAATTAAAAGAAGTTTCTCTATATGATGGGGTATGGAGTGGTGCTGACTTTGTATTCTGGAGAGGAGTTGTTTAAAATGGAATGTTTGGCCAATAACATTCCCAAGGTATACCCACGAATTGAAGTACATCCTTAAGATATCCATGTGAACCAAAAACATGGTTATTGTTTTTCTGAATAAACAATTTTCACCCTTTCATTATCCAAAGTCAAAAAACTTACCAAAACTTAGAATTCATGTGAGTTTACATGGTATGAAAGCCCCCCAAAATATCTTCTTTGTTCATACATTATAGCCTAAATGTTCAATAAAAATTTAGTAGTATACTCGTTGGTGTTTTTAATCTTTTGGTGTTTGATTCCTTTTACTAATAATGTGTCATTCTTCTTCTGTTAAAACCTGTAAAATAATCTAATGTATACTTCATTAGACCGATTTGCTTAGTTCAAATTATTGATGTCTCTTTACTTGTTATTTGATTTGTTTTATTATTCAAAATGACTAATTATCTTCTTCTTTTTTCAGAACACATTTATAAAAAACTTATTAAGGAGAAGGCTGATGAGATTTCTACACCAAGGGATGAATATGGTATTGAAGTAATATAAGGAGACATTAAATTTGAAGAAACATGCCAAGAAGTGAAGCGGCAGACCTTAAATTGAAAGAAACATGTCAACAAATGGAGCTGGAGACGTTAAGTTGGAGGACAATGCCAACAAGGAGCTTATGTTGATGTTTTTGAGCTTAAGTTGACATGGAGCTAATTTTTATGTTTTTAAACTTCAGATATGTTCGATTTTATTTGTATACATGTTATTCATTTCTGAAGGACATACCATTTTGAAATGGTTGTGCAAATAAATGCATAAGTATAGTTGATGAATTAGTGTAATTTGAATGGATTCAATTATTTATTTCATGATATGTGAAATTTAAGTAATTTTGGTTGCTTCTAAAAGTAAGCTAGGGGTCATGAAAACATAACAAATCAGGCCAAGAAAATGCTAGGATGTTTACTTATTAGCTTGGAAAATGTCCAAGCAAACGAGAGTTGTTTGCTATGAAGTTACCTAGGAATAATCCTAGCTATTATTTGCTTGGATATGTTGCGCCTAGCAAAATATTCTAGATAAATTATCTAGGCTAACAACGTTTTCCTAGTAAATTTTTAGCTAAGAGTGTATTAGCTACAAAAGGTTGCTACGGTCATTTTCCTAGAAAAAATAATGTTAGCTAGGAATTTTGTAAGTTAGCTAGGGATTTAGTCTCTCGCTAATGACATGTTCTCTTGTTTATACATGTAGGATTCCACGTCATTTTTCCTAAAAAATTGATACACACTTGCTTTAAAACGCATGGAATCACGCATCATTCAAAGTCAGCAATATTAATGCCACATATGTTTAGTCAATGGTCAGAGATGTTTAATATATTATGTTTCAGCGAGTTTAAGGGTTCAGTTGGCAAAGTCGTAAGTATAAGGTTCCAACATACAAACGGAGCCAAGTATAAGGGCCTCGCAGACCATTCAACCTACATTGTTTAAAGACTTTTGGAGAGTTCTTTAGGAGAGTATCTGTTATTTTGGTGTTTTTATATCATGTGATTAGTAATTTCAAGATTATTATCAATTATTTCACATTGAGTATGATATAAAAATAATATACCGTCTGGTTTTAAAAAAATCCAATTTTGAAATGTGAGACAGAGCTAGACTTCTCATATGAATTCAATAGAACTCAATTATTTTGAATCAAACCTTATACTTGTGTTTAAAAAATAGTAAATAACATCTTTTGAAATTTAGAACCCATAAACATAGAATGTTAGTTCCATTTCTAGCAAAATATATGAAAATCCGGATTAGTAAGAAAAATGGAATGTTATACCATGACATATTTATCTTAAGATTATTATCCTTGATTTGACGAATCAAATGAGGCCTAAAAAGAAAGCAAGTTGAAGGTAGCAATTGTAGTCAAATACATTCGGAAGTGACGTGAGTGCTGGAGATCTATAGTATCTTTGTCCTAGGATTTCCCTTTGAATTATTACTCTCTTCATGTATAATAAAATTTAGTACCGTAGTAGAAAGCAAAGCATTTGATGTGATATAGAAGCATTTGTGATAAAAAAAAAAAAAAAAGAATTGAACGTCCTTAGCTTAGCTATGTTAAAAAATTTAATATTGAGAGAGAAAGTTGGCCAATAGGAAGGCGATACGTATGTTAATAATATAGAAAGTAGAAAAAATGGTGGGAGAACTTTGGGGCATAAGTCGACACGTGTATGGGGATTTGAGACCATAATCTCCTGAAATGGGCCAACGCCAAAGAAAAAGTTCATTAACTTCCAAATTTCTTTAGCTTTCTCTAGATATCATCAGATCCTATACTTCTTACCTATCTACTCTCATGGAATATTATTATGATGTTATGTACATACATACCTACGAGGGCTGGGCTAACATATTCAACTTTTTCTATCACTTTCAAAATGTATCATCTCATGTCATATTTCCAGGTAATATTATGTCGTTACCACTGATAAAGAAGGAGTACTTAGTAAATCTTATTAGTTCTAATTTTATTACAAAAGCTGATTAGGAAGTTCAATTTATGTTAAAGAGATACTTTTCACATACACCCCTGAATATCTGGTGCGTGATCAATTTATATTAGAATCTAAGAATTGAGATGGAACATTTTTTTGATATTGATGGACTTTAATATTTTATGAGTAGCTTTAAAGTTTGATGACATACTGCATGACTAATTTAGAAGATCTGTTTACTTATTATATATCAAACATGCATTTATTCATTTTGCTGATGTGACTAGACTTTTTAATCTATGACCAACTGGGAACTAGTAAAAGTTCTCCTTCGATTGTTTATTTACTTTTGATTATGGAAACTAATGATCCGACAGCTTTTAAATTGTGGCTGCATCTTGTTTAAGTATTTCATTAATTTCCAGTAAAACACTGAGCGGAAGAAGTAACTTTCTCATATTTCACAACTTGTAATTTCCTGTATTAATTAATTGTTTTGACAAGCTGAATTTTATTTTAATATATTTAAGCATTTACGTAGTATTTTATATTTTCTTCAAATCCTTTAGTTAGACGTTAGTATATAGTACAGTATCAATACCAACTAACCAAAAGTATCATTAAGCCATAAAACAAATAAACCCTCAAGGGTTGGATGAGTGGTTTCCCACGTGGGATCAATTGTAGAAATTTGTTTGCAGAGTCTTTGAGGTACTCAATGCAAATGCATTGGGTAATTAATTTCATGTGAAACTCAAGAGCACACCCAATACTTGTCACATGCCATGCACACATTATAGCATGTGCAAAAATAAGCTCAAACTTCCATATTTTGCTCCCTTTCTCATTTCTGGTGACTCTGTTCTGTTAATTTGAAGTAACGCTCATAGAGTATAATATGTAGATGGACCACTTCATTTTTTTCTGATATAGGATGGATGGATACCTCTGCCTAATGACATATGCAGAATTTTTACATAATACAAATTCAGTTAAAACTCACTAACGTTAAATTTAAATTATATATATATGTGTTGAGCAATTTACTGAATATGTACTTAAAATAAACTTCAGAACCCATAACCATCAAATCATAACTCATAAATTAATGTTAAATTATGTATGTGTTATCTCTGAATATACCAAATAAAAGAAGTAACTAGCTAGTGCTAGTCACAGTTGAAGTCATATGTTCCAATCTCAATAGAGGCAGACACTTTAAATTGAATTTAGATATGTCCCCTAAAACAAACAAAAAAAAGACCCAAGTTTGTAAGAAAGATTCAGTGTAATTACTATGGATTATGATGGGAATGCCAAGTGCAACGAACTAAGATTATACTTGGGGATCATTTGGTTCGAAGACAACTAATAAGGAGATTAGTACTATATGTTGGATTAATTATGCTATCATTATTTTTTATCGTGAAATAGCTAGCATGCATTGTGTTAATTATCAAAAATAACAATGAATAAGGTGTCTGAGTGTAAGGAAAGTATTGGTATTGTTAATAACATGCATGGTATATTATGTATAAAAATAGTACAGTACTTATTAGAGTAATATATTAGTTGTAGGTAAAGCGAGATTTAGAACCAAACATTCTTGTTAATACATGCTGCACCCTATGAATTAGGATGCTTAATGAGGAGTTATTAAGTCATATTAGGTGGTGAAACATGTTTTATTTTGAAGGAGCAACAAAATGACAGGATTTTGGAAATAGTTAAGTGGAACCAGTCCACCAGTTAGGCCAGGCATTTTCCCTTTCTAGGCAATCTATTTCTTCAAAAGAACTTTCCTTTATTGTCAAAAAGAAACCTCAACAGACAATGACAGAAATACAGAGGATGTTTGGATTGGGTTAGACCTATTTTTAAATTAAGACTATTAGTATTATGGAGCAACGGCAAATGGATTGCAGTAATTTATAATAACCATAAAATGGAAACATAATACTTAATTAGTAGCAAGGCAACATCAATAAACCATTTAGGAAATGGCGACCCAAAATGACTCCCAAGTTGGTATCCCTTTGATCCTACTCCCATTTTCCTTGCATTTCCTTGGTCTTATGTATCCATTTTCACCTAGTAATTTTCTTTCATCAACGTCATCGTCTTCAGTATTGTTCCAGAAAGAAAGCCTAAGTCTGCCATCGAGGCGTTCTGCTTTGAAGCAAGACTTGGGGGCAGTGATAGTGGTGGCTTTCAAGATTAAACGATCACCTTCGCGATGAGGCCTTACTTGAAGACCATTAATTGAAGTGAGAGGAGGAGGAAAATCATGAGCTAGTACTGTTTTGTTAGTAGCAGCATGTTTTTTCCCACATTTTGATGGTGGTGAATAATTATTCTCGCTTTCCTCCATGGTTTCGCTAATATCACTGCCTGTTTCGCTCCCTAAGCTCTCAGTACACATCTCCAAGCTTTTAATGCTAAGGGTGTTAGACCAGTGCTTCACCAGAGGGTGAACGTACACTTGTTTTTCGTAATTACTATCATCTTTTTTCAGGTCATGTTGTATCAAACTCCACCCGTCCCCAATGTTGTTCCTCTTCTTTTGACTTTGCAATGCTTTGTTTATTACAATGCAGGATTCCAGAGTTGAGCTTGACCCCATCTTTTTTATTTTGTTTTTTTAAATTAACAAAACAGAGGAAGAGAAATAGAATGATAGATAAGTGAAAGGGCAAAGGTTCAATTTATAGAAACAAAATGTACTTGAGAATTGGTCTGGTCAGGTCAGGTACAACAGACAAGTGGTTCTCTTCGGATCAATGTTTGTTTTGATTCTTACTTAAAATATATTGTATTGTTACCTAACTCTCATTTTATGGAACAACCAATTTGGTGTGTTCCCATTGTTACTTAATTTCTTTTTCCAATTATATATTTACATAATATGTCATAATACTATTATTTAATTCTAGTCAAACCTCCTACCCTAGAATAATTAAGGATATTTTAGTAAATTTATAAATTGCAATGCAATACGATACAGTCAAACCAAATACTATAAAAATGTTATTAAACAACAACAAACAATACAGTTTAGCCAAACATTATATCTATCATACAATACATTATGAAATAATGAGTAATAATGATCCAAACAGAGTGAAAATCCTACTTCCTCAATTGTCAAGGTGTTTGTTTCGTCTAAGATTTAAGAGAAAAAGTAAAACTTTTAGGATTTGTAGTATTATTAAACATGTCACTTATCAAAATATATACTAAATTATTTCCAGACATAAAAACTCATTCTATTGAGAATGAATTAATTAATAATAAAAAACTAAAGTCATGTAAAATGAAACAGAAAGAGTAATTAAATTGTGATAATGAGTTCCAAATACCAATTAAATAGTGTCGTGATCATGGTTTTCCTTTTAAATTGTCCATAATCCCAAGTCCTAACTATGAAAAAGCACAAACATGGGTTGTGGTGCATTGGTGGGAGTGCTTCGCTCTTAACCAGAGGTCTCGGGTTCGAGTCCTGAGTATGGAGAAAATCATGTTGGGAGCGCCATCCCCAAATGGGCCCTGCAGAGCGCGATCCGAATTTAGTCGGAGCTCCAATGTGGACTCCGGACATCGGGTGGGAAACCAAAAGAAAAAAAAAACTATGAAAAAGCAAAATAGAAAAAGATTTGGCTAGAGTTGTGAGAGGCGGATCTATTGGATGATGCAAAGTGCAGGAGCATAAATTGATGCCACTGAATTTAAGTTATACAAAGAATTTTTACATCATCAATTTAACTTCATGAACTTCGAGAGTTAATTTTTTAAATTTCAATTATAAATTTGAACATGAAATCCTCAAGTGTTTTTAATAATATTTATATATTTAGAAAGTATATAAAATATTATTAATTAGTCACGATAATTGACAATTCAAAATACTTTAAAGACGTATGAAAAAATTACAATATGAATAAGCAAGTTTGAGTCTCTAAACAGAAAAAATATTGATTATTACAGTTGTTAAACCCCTTAACTTCTACTCTGCTACTGTACAAAATATACGGACGTAAAGCACAAGGAAAAGTCGAAGAAAGTGGGATGTAAGAATAATTCGAAATAGAACGAAGCTAATTGGTCATTGCTTCCTTGGTGCTCTTTAGCATTGATATAGCCATATAGGTAGTGCCGGTAAAATGAACTAATATTTTGGTAATCCGTTCTAATGGATTGGGTGAGTGACTTTTTATATGGGTAAAATATGGATCGATACCCATATTCAATATGGGTAAAATATGGGTAATATGGATTAGCCAAATGAGTTAAGCTTCTAATTTTTATTCACTCAAAATTCATGATATTACCAAATATATTGTAACTTCTCTTCCTTTTTATGTTCTTCTATAAAACTAATCATGTTTCTCTATAATTGAAAATGTAAGTCTTTGGCCCTCCAAAAATATCTATTTTAAATGTACATTTCTTTTGTTAATTCTAATTATATTTTTTTTATTTGTTTAATTTTATATTAGATAATAAATAATAGTGTAAAATAAGCAAATCATGTACTAGTATTGACATTGCTTAAAGTGCATTAAGTATGTTTTAGGATGTGTTTGCTATGAAGGAAAACATTTTCACCCCTACCCTCGACCTCCCCCCACCCACCCACGCCTTACCAGCCCCCACCCCTCAAAAAAGAATTTAAGTTTATTTTTTAAAAATATTTTGAACTTCAAAATTTCATTTTTTCACCCCTTCCCTCGACCCTCCCCCACCCATCCAATAACTTTGATTCAAATTGCATTTATTTTAAGTTCTTGAATGTGTATAAATTATTAATTTAAAACTCAATAATTTTTAAAAATAAAATCTTAAACTCAGAAACTTCATTTGACTCTTTAGTTTAACTTATTTATAATTGATAAATTCGGATTGGTTAGATTAGGAATTGATGTAGAACTTTTAGACTAAAAGAAAGTGAAAAAATATTTCTGTCCTTCCTTAGTAAGCCAACAAAATGTTCCAAAACAAAGGATTTCTCAATAGTTTGTGTTTTTAAGAGTTTAACTTCGACTAATGATATAAAGTAGAAATGTTTATATGATCAAATCATTTAAAAAATAATTGTGGATTATTTTGTTTAAACAAATTATATATATTTCTTCTTTCTAATGCGTAAAACTGAACTAAAATGAACTGAAACAGAATTAACACAAAACCTCCATTAACAAGGAGCTAAGATAGAAGAAGAGAAACTCTCATTGTTTGAGTTCAAAGACTAACTATTACAATGCTGAAAAGTACTATCTATAGAATCTAACTTCTAATCAAACTAACTAACTAACTTGAAAGGAATTAGTCGTAACAATACAAAAGGTCTATACAACCCTTGAGCATCTTGTTGAAATAACTAACTCCTTAACTACCTTACACTCATAGCTCATCACTCCCCTTCAAGTTAGGTGGGGCAAAAAATATTCAAGACACCTAACTTGGATAAGAGATATTCATGTTGATACTTTGATAGCCCTTTTGTTAATACATCTGCAGGCTGCTCTTGTGTAGGAAGGTAGTTAACTTTGATCAAACCTTGTTGTAATCTTTCCCTTATAAAATGACAATCGATTTCAATATGTTTTGTTCTCTCATGATATACTGGATTTGCAGCAATCTATATGGCAGCTTTACTATCACTATACACTTGAACTAGTAGCTGGTAGCTGCACTTCAACTTCTATTTCTCTAAGTAATCCAAGTAACCAAATTAACTCTGACACAGTGGAGGCAAGGCTCCTTTATTCAGCTTCAGCTGAGCTCTTGGAAACTATAGTCTGCTTCTTTGCTTTCCATGACACCAAAGAGTTCCCTACCTTAACCACATAGCCTGTTACTGATCTTCTGGTAAGTGGACAAGATGCCCAATCTGCATCACAAAATGCAGTGACTACTTCATCACAAGAGCTAGGAAACAATAATCCCTGCCCAGGGTGTTTTTTCAGATATCTCACTACTCTTAAGGCTGCATCCATGTGAGATTTCTTTGGCTGTTGTAGGAACTGACTTAGGTTCTGTGTGCAGAAAGACAAGTCTGGTCTTGTCATGTTCAGATACAACAGTTTTCCAATTAGTCTTTGATACATTGTCTGATCTACTAGAGGATCTTCAGGAGCTCCATGACTTTTCTCATGTTCATCATATAGTTTTGAGGTTAGTTTAACATTAACATCTATAAGAGTACCTGCAGGCTTAGCTGCTGACATCCCAACCTCATCTATAAGTTCCAAAGCATACTTTCTTTGATGCATCAATATCCCTTCTGCTGACCTAGTGAACTCAATGCCCAGAAAATATTTCAATTCACTTAAGTCCTTCATTTTAAAAGCCTGCTGCAATTCCAGTTTTGTCTTCTCTATTAACTTCAAGTTGCTGCCTGTAATCATTATATCATCCACATATACTAACACCACAACAATGCATGCTTCTGACTTATTGACAAATAAGTAATGATCATATTGACTTTGTTTGAAGTTAAGAGTAGTAAGAGCTTCAGTCAGCTTATGGTTCCACTGCCTTGGAGCCTGTTTGAGCCCATATAATGACTTTGTTAGTCTGCATACTTTCTCCCCTTGACTAACAAAGCCTTGAGGGAGCTGCATATAAATCTCATCATCAAGATCACCCTGCAAGAAGGCATTGAACACATCCATTTGATGAATGTGCCAGTGTCTTGAAGCAGCTAAAGACACCACTGTCCTCACAGTCACCATCTTCACAACAGGGGAAAAAGTTTCTTGATAGTCGATACCTTCTAGTTGACTATATCCCTTAGCAACTAGCCTTGATTTAAACCTTTCTATCTCTCCTGTGGACTTGTATTTAATCTTGTAAACCCACCTACAGCCAATAGGTTTCTTTCCTGGTGGTAGCTCAGTTATCTCCCAAGTCTTATTATCTTCAAGGGC
>JAJOOO010028095.1:0-14714 GCA_029582685.1 Solanum piurae
TAAAGATTAAAGAATTATTATCTCATAAAATGTAAAATATTTTTCTTATCCAATTGCATCACTTCCTCACCCGGTACGCCCCCCCCCCCCCCATTTTTTAGTGTTTTTTTGTTTAAATTTCCTTTATAGAAGTATTTAATTTTTTTTACTTCATCTCTCCCTCCCCCCCCCCCTCCCTCCCTCCTTCAAATAATATTTTTTTAGATATTATTTTATTTTGAAAAAATAATTATATCCCACTCCACCTAATCCTCCGCTTCCAAATTTTGTTTTCTCGTTTGTGTTAGATATATACATATCTTTTTAGGAATGTATTTCTTACTTGCCGCCGTAAGACTTTTTTTTAAAAAATAAAATTTTATTTATGTTATATTTGGTACACCAGTAAAAAAAATTCTAAAAAATATATGTACATATCTAACACAAAACGAGAAAAATGTAAAAAAACAACAACAAATAAATAGAAAGCAGAGGGATAAATAGAGTGGGGTGATTTATTATTTTTTTTAAATAAAATAATACCATTTTTTTTAAAAATAAAATAATACCATTTTTTTTTTGGAAATGAGTAGGTGGTTTAGGCGGGGGAGGTGAAGTATGATTTTAAAAAAAATATTTTATAAAAGAATTATAAAAAATAAAAGAATGGGGGGTTGTCGGGAGGGGGGGAGGCGGTAGGTAGTGGAGTAGGGTAAGAAAAATAATTTAAATTTTTATTTTTTTAAAAAATATTTTTCTGGGGGAAGTAATACTTTAATCTTTAATTTTTAATTACTATTAATAGTTTATTACTTATTTTTTGTCAATGTGGAATATCATGTGTCAAGGTTTTTTTTCCAAAAAAGAGAGTATATTACACAGACCACTGAGGTGTGTTTCTCAAACTAATAAGTGATAGTTTAGGTATGAAACTCGAAAAAAAAGAATAATTTTGGTGTGTTTTTGACACTTATCTCAAAAAATATAATGACCATTTAAGTTATTTACGCTCGATCCCAAACAAATTAGAGTATAACGTAATGAATAACATTTATATTTTTTTCTCAAAAAAATAAAAAAATAGATGATCAACAAGAGATCCCATGGTGAAAAAATAAATCAATATTTTTGAAAAAGATTCTAGAATGTTTGTTATAAACTTTTTTTTGTCGAACATCACAATTATATTTATCTTAAAATAAATAAAAAATGGCAGGTGTATATCTTAGTGTGCTTTTCCTCAAGGCACCAACTTATTACTCTAATCCCACATCGGCAAATTATTAAGTTAATTTAGGCTTTAATTAAAATAAGCTAGCATGATTGTATGCCGAGCCATGTAACGTGGGCTTGTAACCAAGTGGGGCATTAAAGTTGTTTGGATGTTGATAAAATGGGCCCAGTAATGCGGACTTCGTTGGACCTCTCTCTACTCTTGACAGAATTGTGCACGCCACAGCTCTACATGAGCTGGTAGCATTAAAATACAATTGTTAACTGGGGTTAAGGTTCGAGAGGCCCCAGAAGTTGTGGGAAAAACTAGTGGTCCGAAAGGCGCCACCAGCCCACATCTTATAGAGAGGATTCTTCGGTTCTGATTAAGCGTGCCTATTGGGTTCAATTTAACATACAACCACTTTTTCAAACTTGAACTTGAAAATAAAACATTCTACCAACAAAAATAAATAAAGTGGCAATCTCTTCGGTTCTGATTAAGCGTGCCTATTGGGTTCAATTTAACATACAACCACTTTTTCAAACTTGAACTTGTATTCAACTTAAAATAAAACATTCTACCAACAAAAATAAATAAAGTGGCAATCTCTTTTCTAGTAATTTTATGAGATATGGTGTGCTTAACTTATCCTAAAAAGGAACCTCACAAAAAGAACGGGAGGTAGCAAATTATAAAGGGCTAAAGAAAACAAGTTCTACCCCGACCATCTACATCTCAAAAAAATATTAATGTCACTTTTATTTATTTTATGAAGAGAAAAAATATAAAGTGACACCTGAAGTTGTCCCGATTGATATTATTACATCATTTTTTTTCCACCTGGCATGGAGAGTGTATGCACTCTCTTAAAGTGCGTGAACAAACTAAAAAACGAATATAATTTTATTTTTACAAGTATTTTGCTATAAAATATATTTTCTTATTTTTCTTATTATTTTAACTTTTTCTCCTTATTATTTTTTTCTTTTTCTTTCTTCTTTCTTCATTGTAGTTTTTCACTTTCAATGTCACTTTTTACCACAACTTCACCTCCCTTTTTTACTACTATTAGTTTAACTCTCTGCAATTTTAAAATTGTATCAAAATATTTTATTACATTTCAAACAATTTGATACCCCCATTAGATTTCAAGATGATTAGTAGGTATTATTTAGTTTTTTATCCAAATTTCAATTAAACTTTTTCAATTTTCGGAGAATTCCGATTCTTTCAAAATTATCATTTCTAGTTTTGAAATTATATGAAAATGAGATAAATTAATTGATGATACCTTCAAATTTTTGTTTTTCCTTAGAAAAATAATTAGTTTTGTTATCAATAACACAAATTCTAGAAAATAGTATAATTTTGAAAAGAAAAGAATTTGACCGAAGAAGAAAAAGGAAAGAAAAGGGAGGGGCTCAACTTGATGTGGGTGTGGGGTGAGGTGAGGGTGGGAGGTGAAGAAGAAGAAAGAAATAAAGAAAATGGAGGGAGGGGTAGCTTGAAAGTAGGGGTGGAAGATGAAGTAGAATTTAAAATGAAATTAAAATTAAAGTAATAAAATTAAAATAAGTCAAAAAGTAAGAGAGAGAAATAAAGAAAAACTTAAAATGAAAAAAGAATTATATTTTAAATTAAATTATCACATGTCGCACAATGATTGGTATGTGATAACACTTGTCATTTAAAATCTGGAATTGATCGAAAAATGATGTAATAATATATGTTATGCCGTAATTTTACTATCATTAGAAAAATCACTTTTTGAAATGTTATAAGTATAAAACAATTTGAGAAAAATACTTAAAAAAGAGTCGCCACTTAATTATTTAAAGAAATTAAGAAAACTTAATTTAAAAAAGCCTTAACAGATAAACCTTTAAAAATTTAGAGAAAATGGGTAAGAAGTTCTTATTTCTACTCTAAGAAGGTATTAACACTTAAAGTAGCCACTAACATGCGGTTATCCTACGACTTGACTAAAAATATTTGAGAAAAAATAATTAAGTGTACAAAAGAAGATTTTTTTGGGTTTTTTTCAGAGAAATGAAACTAATTTAACCATTTGAAAGTGATCAAAACTTCTAAAAAATAGGTTAAGACTAACACTAAAAAATGACCTTAAGATTAACATGTTAAACACGAGATAAAAATTAAAACAAAAAAAAATAAAATAGATTATGTAAAAATTATTTGAATCACTTTAAGGATTATTGCTTAAACCAATTTGGTTAATTAAAGCAAGAAAACTATCTTAATTAGTTGAGAGCAAGTTTTGGAAAATTTTGACTAAAAATATTTGATTAAGTAAATAAATAAATTTTTTTTTGATAAAAACGGAATTCATTAATATTAATCAACATAAAGAAAAGGGAAAAGGGTCAAAAATACCCCTCAACTTTGTTTTATTAGTTGACTTTACCCTCGCCGTTAAAATGAAGTTAATTTTACCCCTCCCGTTACTAATTTCACCAAATTTACCCCTCAATTGGATGGAAAACCCAAATCAACTAAAATTACCCAATTTCAATTAAATAACCCAATTTTTTCTCTTTTTAATCCGAACCCGATCCATTTATACCAAATTAAAACCCCAAATCAAGCTCCGGCAATCCCCATTCATTTTCTCTGTTTTCCGGCGAAACACCACCAAAACAACCTCCAAATGACCACCTGAAATCACCACTCAAAATCCCCAAAAACTAGAAACGACATCAAGCAGAAAACATTAACAACAAACCCATTTTCCTCTACTTTTCGGTGACGACAACAAGACCTTTCTTCTCCATTTCTGGCCAGTTCCAAGCTGGAACAACATTAAGCAAACCATCCACCACCGGAATCATTCAAACAACCGCGAAACCGACCTGGAACAACTCTCAAACACCACTCTCTCCACGCCAAAATCCAATGGTAAAACCACACTTCAGCCCACCAGAACCCAGACCTCCATCACCCAAGCTAAGACAACCAGCAAATGACCACCAGACCACCAATTCTCTGACCTCCAAACAACCAACCAACAAAACCCCGACCAAAACCCCATCGGAAAACAACTGAGGCACCGCTAACAGATCAAATCAACAACACAATCAGGCGAGAATCAATGCTCGAAAACAACAGCCACAACTTCATATCCGACTAGGCTCAACAAGCAAGCAATATATAGTTTTAGATCTGCCCGCAAGAAAGCAAAATCCGATGAATAAACGAGCTCCAAGCTCCGACCACACTAGTGTGCTAAATCTCTCTAATTTTCTTCATATACTTCCTCTATTGAATGTGGTCATAGAGGAAACCCACTGTCAATCTTGTAGTCAAGGATGACAGTGATTGCTATTTTCATCCGGGTATTTGTTTAACTTCATATTTCCTCCATAAATATCTCTGTCATTTTTAGCTGAACATTTTTCCCTGTTAAAAAGTGCAGGTGGTTCTAAATGGTTTCATGAGGTTTGCCAAGTGAAGGCAGATGGGGTTTCTGTGTCAAAATTACGAAATAGTGGTGTAATTTTAGTAGGAAGGACAAATATGCATGAGTTTAACTACAGAACATTTGCTGTCAATTTTAGTAGTATGTGTTTCAATGGAAGAAGGAGATGGAGAAGATTAGAGAGATGGGTTTAGGGTTCTAATTTGATATAAATGGGTCGGGTTCGGATTAAAAGAGAAAATCGGGTCATTTACTTGAAATTGGGTAATTTTAGTTGATTTGGGTTTTCCATCCAATTGAGGGGTAAATTTGGTGAAATTAGTAACGAGAGGGGTAAAATTAACTTCATTTTAACGGCGAGGGTAAAGTCAACTAATAAAACAAAGTTGAGGGGTATTTTTGACCCTTTTCCCTAAAGAAAATGGTTCATCTTTGGGGAATTCGACTAAGTTAATTAACAATTCTAAAGTTAGATTTAATTAAAAATACAATAAATTAAGAGTATAAGAGAAATTGAATTTGAGCCCCTTTCGGCCTAATATCACTGTTGTCCAAAAAAGAAGTGATCTGCTGTTGATGCATGTTTGGGCTTTTGGCTCATTCCACCTGCATATTATCTTTCAATCCTTATATAACAACTCACTTTTCCTTGTATTTCAGCTTCCGAGAGCTGACCTATACTTTATCAAGATTGACTCGATAGTGATGTTGGGTCTCAACCCAACTTTAAATGCAAAGAAAGGTATCAAACTAACAGGTAATATGATAAGGTTTAAGACCATTTTTCTACTAAAATAAGCACTAAAACCAGAAAGGATGGTTACATAGTCAATTGTCTTCATCCTAATTTCGAGTTTGCAATAATGAATAGCCTTGACTAAAGACACGATAGAATAACAGACTATTTCTAAATTAAGGTTAAGAACATATGCATGACTCTTCCAACAGATGAGCAAAGGAACTTGAAAGAAAATCAAAAATCTTAGGCTCAAACCTCCGTGGGTTCGATTTCGAAGAATACTATCCTCCAACCTTTAAATTCTCAACCTCTGTCCGTATTTTTTTTCCAATGGCACCAATACCATGTATTTATAGCAAAAATAGAGATTTGAATTCAAATAGCCATTTGAGCGGGAGATGAGAGATTGATTGGAGATAATGGAAGGAAAAACAAGAAACAGGAGAACCTACCCCCGAAAATCCAGATTCGATGTGATATCTCTTGATCCGCATCAGATTTGGGTGAGATTTCTCTCAGCTAAAGTCAACAAATCTTGTTTCGAGATCTGTAATCTTTGAAAATAAGGAGAAGAACTAACATGGGTGATGGGCGGACGAAGAAATTAGAGTTCTTCCTTGACTTTAGCTTGGCGCGCGTGAGGGATGAAAAATGAGAAAGAAAGAGGAGAGCGTGAGAATGTGAGAATATAGGTGTAACATATAGCAATTTGTAATAAATAGGAAGAAGCCAATAATTGGAAATAGTCATTTTTGGAAAGAATTTAAATCTGAAAATTTACTTAAGTAGGAAAAAGCGAGTTTTTGGTCAATTTCAAATGGCCATAACTTCAAGTTCAGGATGAGTTAGGAGCACTTCCAGATATGATAGGAAATATCTTGGAATTATTTTTCCAACGCCGCTGAGTTTGCGCGATTCCGAATTTGTATGAGTGAGTTATTCTCTTTGGAGGTTGGGCTGTTCAAATAAGAAAATGTCCAATCCGGATTTTTGAAGGGTCTTTCAGTCTTTTCCTTATCCAATTAATTAAATTTATTTGAGTAAATTAATTAAGGGTCTAAACTGAACTTGATCAGTTTTACGCTTTTGGAAAAGAGTTAGGGTTTTAGAGAAGAGGAGAAAAGAGAAGGAGAAGCAAGGAAATCGTTAAGATCACCGAGTTTAGCTTGTGGATTTCGTCGACGGTGATCCCTACAAGGTATGTGAGGCTATCATAACGTTGGGTTCGTTCACCCACGTGCCAAATTAACATATTTAATTCAGTATGGATTCGTCCTAAAAGAGTTTGAAAGTTGATGTTCTTGATATCTATTCTTGATTTTGATGTCGTTTTTGAATTTGGCTGATATTGAGAAGTTTCTGAGATCGTTACGTCGCATTATTGAGTCATTTTGAGTTAGGTTCTTAGGTACATTTGTTGGGTATTTATATCTAAAAAGAATTTGAGAAAAAGAACCAAGTTTGGGCGAATTGGGGCAGGGAAACGAAGAAGAAATTTCGTCGATCAAAATTTGACAGTGCCTCCGCGTTGTTGAGCTAGTACCCAGATTTGGGAAAAGTCGTTTCGCATCGCGGAGCAGTCACGGACCATTCTGCCTCAAAAGTTATTTTCAAAACCAAAATTTAAATGCTTCTCCGCTTCGCGGACCCACCCTCAAATATTGATTTTTGGTCTTTTACTCATGTTTAACTATCTAAATTTGTTCCTAAACATCATGAGATCTTTCTTATCACAAATCACGATCTTTGAATCTATAAATTCAATTCAAGGAAAGTTAAGAGTCAAGTCAAGAAAAGTCAAGAGTCAAGTTAAGAGAAGTTCATAAAGTTTTCCAAAAGTCTTTTGCAAACGTTTTAACTTTGTTTTAAGACTTAAGTTTTGAGTTCAGTAAAGAGTAAAGTTGAAGTTCATTTCTTCAAAAATATATGAGGGCTATGTATTCCCAAAGGGCTTAAAATGTTTTCGCATTTAAACAAGAAAGGAAACCTCAATTTCCAAGGAGCCTTCGGGCTAGTTTTCAGAAAAGAGTAATCGCTTTCTAAATGAAGCAAGAGAGGAAACTTCGATTAACAAGATAGCCTTTAAGCTAAGTTTTTGAGCACTAATATCAAATCACAGAAAGAAGTATGCTATTAAACATAAGAGCTAATATTATATTTTTGGGAGTAGTATTGAGCACTGATATGGGAGGGAGTTCAGACAACTCACAACCTCCATAAACCATGTAGCCACCTTGGGTAGAAAAGGGTCATACTTTTTAGATGATTCCTTTAGTGCCTTTTTAGCATAGTCTTGTGGATCCACTTAGTTAGTTAGGTTCTATACCCCCGACAAGGTATAGGATGGTCCTTGGCAGCGTGAGGTAAAACGTTGTATCATTATTATAGCTCTTAAGTGATGGTTGTTGGTTAGAAAAACTCCCACAACAGTATTTTGTATTTTTATATACAAGCAGAGTTCATATTGTATCTTTGCATACATACAGAGTTATTATTGTATTTCTAAATACATAGAGTTGACATCATGTTTTAAACTGCTTTTCCTTATATTGCATTTGTTTTTAAACTGTTTTATATTGGAATGAGTTTAATTATGTTGAGTTGAGTTGAAACAGGTAAGTTTTTCAGTTCCTTTCAGATTATTTTCAAGCTTAAGTTGTGTTTAGCATTCCAACTCGCATGCTCATACATTCAATGTACTGATGCCAGTTGGCCTGCATCGTCTTATGATGTAGACGCAAGTAACCAGGATCAGCATCCAACGCACCGTTGATCCAGTTGAGCTTCAGAGTTGTTGGTGGGCCTCTTTGCATTTCGTAGGACCCCCCTTTTTCATTTCTTTATCATTTTAGTTCATTAGGATGTCATGGGCCTATCCCGAAATCCATCTCAGTTGTTTTAGAGGCTTCATAGATAGTCAGTCAGATGTTAGTTCATTCGTCATCATTTTGTTATTGGCTTATGTTCATATTTGAGTTGCCATTTTGGCTAAGTTAAATGTTTATTTTTAAAACATTATGAGTTCAGTTTGAGACAATTGAGTTATTTAGCATATGAATCTATTTCTTAATGCTTAAAGTCTTCCGCTGAGTAAGTAAGTGAGGCCAAGGATTCGCTTGGGGCCCATCAATGGTTCTTGAGTGCCGGCCACGTCCAGGGTGTAGGCTCGGGGCATGACAATAAGATATATGCATATATGTGAGAAGGTTTTAAGAACAAAAGGAAGGACCCTTTTTATTAAAATTTGGCCACTTTAATTGCTATTCTAATCCAATTAAACTTAGATATAACCAAATTGAGTCAAATAACTAATTCGGCCAAAATTAAAATAAGATGAATAATTATCGATTAATTATTTGAGCTTCTTAATTTAAACAATAAAAAATAATTATCAAGACTTATTCATTACTTAAAATAGAGAACTAATTATACAAAATTATATAATCCACTAATTTAAAGGAAATAAATATGTATTTATGCTAAACACTATTTTTAGGCTATTTATTATATATTTATATAGAATATAAAAATTATATAAACCAATATGTAAAATTATATAATTATTTCTGAAAAAATATTAACCAAAACTAATTAGGAAGATATATTATTTCTTTAGGATTTTTCAAAGACGATTATTTCAAATTGTTTGAAATTAAAGAACCTCGATAGTTAACTCGAATTACATAGGGTCAAAATTGGGTGTCAACAATATATTATCGGAATTGTTTAGGGGTGTAATAGGATGCCCGCATAGTTAAGGTGTCTTTTTGAAAATTCGGGACAACTTCATGTATCACTTTATGCCTTTTCTCTTTTATGAATGAACCTCTTTTACCCACTTTATCCATTTAACTACTATAATGACCCGGTCAATCATTTTTGGAATTTTCGTAAAATTATCATTTTCCCCCTTCTGATATTGATCCCCAATTAATTATGTTTGAGCTTTTTAAAGTTGGTTTCAAACTTTGAATAAAAAGTTGCGAATTGGGTAAGTTTTGATTTTGAAAGACTTAAGTTGCTTAAAATTGATTTTCGAAGTCTTTTGGAGTTTCGTGTGTCGGTAAGGAATTATGTCAATTCCATTAGTTCTAGAATGTGGAAGTTGGTCTAAGAGAATTGTCGGTTTCATATTCGGAGTCCTTTTGGGGGTTTGAGGTCCTAAGTTGGAAATTTGTGGAATTTTAGCATTTGGGTTGACTTTGGTCAACATTCAGGGTTCGAATGCTTGAATCGAAATTCCGAGAGTTTCCGGGACAGGATTTTAAGCATGGATGAGCTCTTCGTTGATTTTTTAGAGGTTCCAAGCTTGATTTGACCTTTTTAGGCGTTATATTCATTTCTTGTGACTTTCACGAGTTTCGGTCAAGGAGACCTCGAATTCGTGTTTTGATGGTTTCATTTTGTACGGAACGTCGAGCATTGTCAATTTACATATTTGGTTTGCGTGTACGGGGTTCCGAACGAATCCAGATGGTCCAATCGATGAAATTGTGTTTGTTGATTTTTGTTGTCTGTGTTGGTGAAGCTAACCTTTCGCAATCGCGGTCGATGACCGCATTCGCGGGAGTTCAAAGCATTGACCTCCGTGTGTGCGGAGTAGCAGGCGCACTCACAAAGCTTATTTTTGAGTTGTCCGTCTGCGTTAGTGCATGACCCTGAACATAATATCTTCCAAAATTGAGTTTCAACCCCATTTCACCATTTTTTGAGTCTTGGAAGCTCTGTTGGGGGTGATTTGCACAAGATTTTTGAGAAGAAATACTTGGGTAACGATTACTAACCTTAAATCTTCAATTACCCATGATTATTTATGAATTTAAGTGTTCAAATCAATCTTTTGAAATGAAAAATTGGGGTTTATCTTCAAGAACCCAAAAAGTTAGTAAAATGATGATTTTGATATGATTTTAACTCCTTTTTTCGAAATGGTTTTCACCAATGAATTTCAAATATCTTGGGTAATATTTTCAACTAAAGATTTTCAGATTCAAACCTCAATTTAGGAATTAGATTTTTGAGTTGATTGACCCTTTTGTTTAATTGTATAAATTGAGAGTTTTTATTTCTGGAATCCTATGGTGATTACTTGACTGATATAGATTGTGGGGCATTGGATATTATTTGGAAGGGGAAGACTCAAGTCATGAATTGCCTATTTGATTGAATTGAGGCAAGTGATTTCCTAAACTTCGTAAGTCTAGTTTAATATTGTATTTCTCTTCATTATATTATTGGGGAGTAATGAGAATGAGATGAAAGATTCATTGTTTCACTTGCTTAATTTTAATGAATAAGGAAAGGGGTTAAATAAAAGGTAACGTGTTGATCATGATACTTTGTGAATTTGCCTTGTTGTGAGCCCTAGTGTGTTGATTGATGAAATGCTTGGATGACATTATTGTGGCCTTGATTTGCTTGAGTTATTGTCTCCTCCTTGTGGTGTGAAATTACTTATTTGGATTTATTTTTGTGTGTAATGATGAGAAATGTGATGGTTATTGATGCCGAGGTCATTTTCGGCAAGTGCTTGTGAAGCCGAGGTCATTTTCGACAAGTGTTATGATGTCGAGGTTATTTCCGCCAAGTGTTATTGATGCCAAGGTCATTTCCGGTGAGTGTTATGAGTGTCGAGGTCATTATCGGCGAGTGATACTGATGCCAAAATCATTACCAGGGAGTTCATGAACTATGGGCGGTTCCCATGAGTTTCGAGTGACATTGTCCTGATAAATCTTGAAATTTGGTGTTCCTTGTACTTGATTAATGTGTTTTGATGAATTCGATACTTGTGGTTGATTTACTTGAAACATTTGATTGTCATAATTGATACGTGATGATTGTTGAACTGCGACTATTAAACTTTAATAATGAGGACTTGTGAACTATGTATTGTGAACTGTTAGGTTGGGTTGATTCCTATGCAGGTTGTAGTTTGAGGAGGTTCGATTGAGATGAAAGAAGTATTCATTTCTAGCTAGTTTTACTTTGTTTATCAGGTTGCTTGTGGAATACCGTATTGTTTGGTATATATTCACCTTACTTCTACACTTGTGTAGGTTCCGAGCCCAGTTCCATGTGATTGCTCTTCTTCTTCTATACCCGAGGCTTGTTGAAAGATTTCGAAGAGGTAGCTCCTTGTCATTCCAGCGAACCCTCGTTTCCTTTATGTTATGTTTTGTTTTATTTTTGAGAAACAAAAACATTTAGACTTGTAATTATCTTTCCTTTTCGTACTTATGCTTTAGTGGCTTGTACACGTGACAACCAGATTTTGGGGTGATTATAAAATGAATAAGTTTTTCGCTTTTATCTTGTTCATTGTTTTACTTTCCGCATTTCTTTCATTTTATTGGGTTGAGACTGACTTCTCTTGGTGGGAATAGACAAGAGTCATCACGTTCATTTTTGGATCATGACAACTACCCACTTTTAAATGGGTAATTATGAGTTTGATTCATTTTTTATTCATTTTAATTGAGTTGGATACCCAACCCATTTAAGATGAGTAATTTGAATGAGTACACATATAAATTATCCATCGTCCCACCCCTAGGAATAACTAGTACTTAAAAGTTACATTAATATACCAATCTCATTTGTATACTTCTTTTGCATGTCATAACGATAGACTAGTATACATATATAACAATATTTAATAGTAAGAACTTATTTTATTTTAAGCAAGATTTACCCAAAAAGCTCGCATGAATGATTATAAAAAAATAATGGAAAATGACCTAAAATACCCTGAACTATTGGAAATGGTACATTACTATCTTCCATCCACCTACTAGCTCTCAAATATCCCTAACATCTACCTTTAGGTCCTATATTACCCATATTTTTAACAATTCCTCATTTAAACTCAATTAATAAAGGAATAAGACATAAGTACCCCCCTAGACTATGACCGAAATCTCAGAGACACACCTAAACTTAACTAAGGTCTTATTACCCCCCTGAACTCATTTTTTTCGTATTTTTGTGCACCTTTTGTGTTGACGTGACACCTTCAACCACCCAAGTTGGTTGTGTTTGTACACACTCGGCCGCCACGTGTGTAAATATTTTTTATTTTTTTTTAATTAAAAAGGATTTTTTTTTAAAAGTAAAAAATATATTTAAAAAAATTAAATTTTTTCTTAATTTTTTGTACAAAACTTAAATTTATAAAAAAAAATTAAAAAAATATTCTTTTCTTTTATCTTGTATTTAAATTAAGTTAATACACATTTTTTTTTTACCTACATTCGTTGTATCTTGTCTTTTATTTTTCTATTGATTTTTATTTTCTTTGTCTTTCGTTTTGATTTGATTTCAAATTTAATTCCAAATGTCTTGTATTTAGAATAAGTTAATTTTGACCGGATATCAAATAAGTGAAGAAAATCAAATAAAACATAAAAAAATTAAAACATTAAAATTAAGGACACTTTTTTTTAAAAAAAAAATACACATATTTTTAAAATATTTGAAAGTGAAAAGATAATAAATTAATTTAAAAAAAGTTTAAAGTGAAAAGAAATTAAAATAAATATTTTACAAAGTAAGAAATAAAAATAATTAAATATATATAAGTTTTAATATCAATAAAAATGTGTACTAACTAATTATAAAGTTACCAATAAAAAAATGGCATGTGTTCAATTTGTGCACTCATCACCTGTCTTCAAGAGAGTGTGCACACTCTCTATGCCATGTCAGCGTTTATGGTGTATTTATTTCATTTTAAATTAATTTAGAGGGTAATAGGACTCTAGTAAAGTTGAGGTGTGTCTCTGGAATTTCGGTCATAGTTTAGGAAGTACTTCTACCTTATCCCATTAATAAATTCATTAATGACGTGACAATCATCTATTGATCACCTTATAATTAACCTAAATTATTTTAAAAACCCACCCATTCCCAAATCAGACCCGCCCCAAATTCATTTAACCAATCCATCCAAAAACAAAACATTTCCTTCTCAACATTTTACTTCATCTTTAAACTCTTCCATTTTAACATTTCCTGCAACATTTCACCCCAAATAAACTCATCTGTGAAGCTAATTTAATGGCACCAATGCAGTTTGGAATTTTAAATTGCCAATGCAGTCCTTTTAGGGGGTGGGGGGCGAGAATTCTCTTGCATGAGCCACTGACTAATGCAATCGAAGTGAAAGGTCAGCAGAGGCGTATTCATGATTTTGAGATAATGGGTGTACTATTATGAAAATGTGGATTTAAGAAATAAATTTTGATCGGTTTGTCATTTAGAAAGGAAAGGAAAGGAAAATAAAACAAGATAGATAAAAGATTCATATTTCTAACCTCACAGAGGTGCACCCAATCATCATTACACAGTATTATATGATACTTGAGTGTGAGTTCACACATCTAACTTTAATTTATTTTTTTAAATATAACACTACTATATATGATTTCGGGAGGGGAGCATGAGTTCACGTGAATCTGATGACCCCCTGTGTGGTGACAGTCTGCGCTTCCAATAACCTGTCGATTAGAGAAGCCATCCTGCAAAAACAAAAAAAATATTTTTGAGTAAGATAATTGAACTTATATGACTAGATCTTAATCACTAGGAAGAGACAATCAACCAAACAAATACTATAGATCATTCTTGATGCGATTCAAACGTGCAAAATTGATTTCCTTGCTTAATCCTGTATTGACATTTTCAATCTGATCTTGAAGGGCCAACAAACCCTAATTCAAGATTATAATTTGTAAGAAGAAATATTTCATAAAGAAAAATATTTTTTTTATACTATACTACTTTTTGTCCTTATTTGTCCATATTATGTCATAACTCACGTTTTCCACGTAAACATGGAAAGTTTGATGCATGAAATTTTGTGCCTAAGATGTCACATACAACTTGTTATAATATCTAAAAAAAAGAGTAAATGTTACAGATCAAATAAGCAAAATTTACTTGTCAAAGAAAAATCAACTAGCCATGGATATTTTTTAAAATACAACAATCATTATATGGTGCAAGAATATTGAAAATAACGTTAACTAAATTTCATCCTAACACAAAAGTAGATCTATGTGAAACACAAAAGTAAATCTTTATTGGAAAACACGACTTATGAAGTTTAAATAAATGACCGGAAGTTGCAAGAATAGTTTATAAATTAGAAAATATTATTTTAAATAGGGAGAAGGCACAAGTACCTTCTAGACTATGATTGAAAATCCAGAGATACACCTTAACTAAACTAAGGTCCTATTACCTCATGAACTCATTTTATATATAAGGGAAAATGCATAAGTATACCCCCAGCCTATGCCCAAAATCCCTGAGACACACCTAACCTTTACTAAGGTCCTATT
>JAJOOO010028096.1:0-18983 GCA_029582685.1 Solanum piurae
AAGATTTGAAATCAAGTCAAGTGTTGAGAATAAGATAGTAATGAGCTCAAAAGAGTATGTGAGATATCTTTTCAGAGGTCCTTTTAGTAGTGGAGTGATGTTAGAAGGAGAAGGTTAATGATCTTACCATGATAATGATGGTGTGATAATTCCATCTGAGGTTATAAATGAGGAGGAAGAGGTTTTACTATGAGAAATAGTTAAGTGAGAGCCTTTAGTTGCTTTCGAGAAGTAATGCGGGAAATTCTAGTTGGTATGACAGAGATGATAAGGGAATGAGAAATTCTTAAGGAGCTGGTTAGTAGGAGTACATGGAGTTTTTAGAATGCTAAGCTTGAATGTGGTGTTGATAAACATTTGGTGGTTCTTGATATGATCCCAATGTTGATTAAATGTGGTGGGAAAGAGTAATATTCTTTGGATGAGATTCCCTATCGAGGTATACAACCCGAACTTTAGGATTTGGGTTAGGCTTGACTACATCAAGAGCGTGCCATTAGACTCAGACCTTGGTAAGAGAAGTCATGTACCCTTGTGGGAGCTATGAGTTGTAGCCAATGAGACATGATATTCCTATTCTTACTTCATACCTAGACTTTCGTTTATAAGGTAACTTCAGAGAGAGTGACTATGTTCACAACAACATCGTTCTTGATTTAGGTGCTATAGAAGGTCCCAACTCTTGGTACGAATAATCCCAGCCTGTGTAGTAAGAAAATTCATTAGTCAGGGAAGGTAGTGAGAGAAACCCCGGTGCATACCCAGTCCTGCCGTCATTCGAGGATGAATGATCCCAAGGGGGAGATAAAGTAACACTCCAAATTTTTTTTGAGCTAAGACTCAAACCATTATTCCTTGTGAGTAAGATTTTAACGAGGAATTTAAAATTTTCTTAAGTTTTAGGGTCGCTAGATGTAGCACCTTGAGTTCCAAAAAGAACTAAAGAGAATTCCTTCATTCCTAGGTTCTTTTAAGTTTTGAGTCAACTTCAAATGACCATAACTTTTAGCACATGATGATTTAGGAGACCCATAAGATATAAGATGAAAGTTCTTGGAATCCTCTTTTATAGCGCCATTGAGTTTGCTAATTTTTGACCTCGAATGAGGGAGATATGCCAGTTTGAATTCAGGCTGTACAATTAAGGAAAGTTACCTGAAAATCTGAGGGGTATTTTGATCTTTTCCGTACCCAATCAGCTTAAAACGGATTTTACTAATATTTTGGAGACAAATCTGATTTGGTTCAGTTTTCATAAATCCAAATATGCTTAGTGTTTTAGAAGAGAGTTCATTCAAGTCATTCCTTAGTTCTTTTAAGTTTTGGGTCAACTTCAAACGACTATAACGTTCAGTACAATATGTGTTAGAAGACCCATAAGATAACGAATGAAAGATATTTGAGTTCTCTTTCCAACGCCACCGAGTTTGCTAATTTTTGACCTCGTATGAGGGAGATATGTCCTTTTTAAGTCAGGCTATCCATTTAAGGAAAGTTACCCAAAAATAGGAGGGGTATTTTAATCTTTTCCTTACCCCCACTTATTCTAAACACAAATTACACCCAATTAAGGGTATAAACTGATTAGAATCAATTTCATTCATCCCAAAAAACGTTTAGGGCTTTAGAGATAATATTCAAGAAGAAAAAAAGTTCAAAGTTTCAAGCGTTCATTCAAGAAATTCAAGATTTTGCCAAGAACCTAGTTCTTTGAGGTATATAGGCTTCCATAGTGTTGGGTTCTTTCATACACACACCAATCATGATTTTCTTTTGCGAATCTATCCATAAATATTGAGTAATTTAAGTTCTTGATGAGTTTTCTTGAAATTTCCATTCGTAATCTTGAAGCGTTATTTTCGTTCTTGAATTTGGATGGGTTGATGAGTTCTTGAGACGAAAGTTAGGAGTTTGAGAGTTGTTTTTGAGTAGATTTTTTTGTACTTATGTTAGGTATTTGAATCTAAGTAAGTTGGGAAGAAACCAATTGATTCTAGGTGAATTAGGTCCAGAAAATGAGCAAAAAAATCCGTCGGGGTTTTTTTTCTGGGCAAGGGCTGTGGCGCTGCCCCACCATAGTACCAGCAAAGTCTGTTTGTAGGATAGGGGCTGGCGCCCTGCGCCACTCAGTGCGCTAGGGTCACCTGCCCCCACCCCTTCTCCGTCGTTTTGCACGTCTGAGTTCTTTAAAAGGGTTCCTTCAATCCCTATTGATTCTAAACACTCTAAACTACTTCTAAACATCGAGAAATCAGTCATAACATGAATCATAACCTTGAATTCACGATTCAAATTCAAGGTAGAGTTAAGAGTTATGTCTTGAGAGTTCTTTTGAGAAAGTCCCTTTGAGTCTTTCCGAGGAGTCTTCTACAATTACTTATAAATTGTTTCAAGACTCGAGTAAGTGAGTATGAGAATGAGGAGAATGTATTCATGAGTCTACATTATCATCGAGATCCTTGAGTCAAGTTGTTCATGCCCATAAATTCCGCATAAACTCCATAAATTGAGTATCTTTGAGAGGAGTAGTATCTTCCAGTTCTAAGTCTTGAGTATTGAGTTCCTAATCCTTTTGATATTATATTTCTAATCTGTCACGACTCAACCCACCAGGCCGTGCGGGCACCTACTCTAAAGCCTAAGTATGAGAATCCTCAAATCCCAACGTTTTAGAAATGCAGAAAAATTAGGAAAAATGACGAATAAAAGAAAATCATGTGAAGTTTTTATAGAACAAGAGTTTTAAACGACTAAAAGTTAACACTTGTAAAGTAATTAACACCCCCAATGATTTAGTCTAAACAGGTACAAGAGCTACTAAGAGTACAAAGTAAAAACAAAATAACGAAAAGACACAGCTCCCACCATGCGAAAGGAAAAATAGAAGTTGTTGGAGGTTTGCCTTCATCTTCACTTATGAAACATCATCGATCCTAGAACCAGACTATTCCCAAAAGGTATAGCAAGAGTAGTATCAGTACAACTGGCAAAACATGCAATAAGACAAATCGCTCCTCTACCTTTATATTTTGCCTGCCCTTACCATTCTGGATATTAATATCATACTAGCATACTTGCCTCTAACCCCTTACTCGCTTCGCTCGTCTCCACTCAACTTATGACCCCATATTATGCCTATCGAGGCTTACTATCCGCTTATATTACCACCCCCTCACGGGGAAAAACCCAACTATTAACACTATCACTAAACACCACCCCAAACTTCAACAATAATACCCATGACCACACTCTAAATAACAAAGATACCACCGGGACCCTTAGTTCCCCCTTACCATACCACAACTCGAATTAGGACTCTACCATTCACAATTCATTATGCAAACGAGTACCTCCAATTAACTACAAACATCATAATCCCCACATCTAAGAACATAAGGTACAATCCAATAATCATTTCATGAAACATGTCCAATCCTACATTCTCAATTATACACATATATGACAAGTCAATGGTCCTCTCATGGAACCCAAGCCCAAACTGTTAGTGTGCTGGATCGTGACACCCGATCCAATGCAATATGTTTGTCGGTATGTGACATCTGATCCAAGTTAGTGTGCCGGAATGTAGCACCTGATCCAATGCAAGTTAGTATGTCGGTACGTGACACATGATCCCATGCATCACAATACAAGCACAATCACTTCCATAACGTATAATACTCATATCATAAAGTCAAGTATTCAAGTTCCTGGTATTCATTGTTCATAATCAATTCATTAGGTTCGTTACTACTGTTATACTTTGCTAATATGCAAGCATATCATACAGCTACCAGTCAACACACATCCCACAGAATAGTAAATCACAACCATTCCCAAACCCTAATTCACGAAATAGGGCCTTTTCCCGCGGCATACGTTTAATGTAACACTTAGGGATATACGCATAATCAATCATTTTTTGGTGCACAAAAGGCCTTAGCATGAATTCTACCGTCAATTCTAACATACTACGCAGTGAATAACAAATTTATAACTACTCAATAAATAAACCTAGCCTACCTGGGTGCCAAGCAGCTACATGCAATTATGGCTTCGATTCTTGTTTCTAGGCCTTGTGATTGTGGATTTGACCAAGGATTTGCAAGCTATCGACCTCCTCATGCTAGAAATCTTTTCATCATTCTTTACTAAGCCTAGAGCAGTTTTGGAGGGTTTCTAAGGTAATTTACATCAATTTTTGGTGTTTTGGGAAAAGGGAGAAAATAAGATTTTGCATTATTTAAGTTTTGTTCCGTCCATTCCGCTCTGGCGCTATCTCTGCCGCTCTGGCGCCGCCTCCCTAGCGGCAATTCGCCCGCTATGGCGGGATGGTGGACCCAGTTTTCCATCGACATATTCCTTCCATGAATAACGACGGTTCGGGTCGTTATAATAGATACCAATTTACCACTCGTTCATCTCCGAACGACTAAAGAAGGGATAACCACGATTTTCGTTCGGAGTATATCCCAACTAGCGGATCAAACCACTACAAAAACATAGAGGATGGAGATTTTTCAAATCTTAAGCTCGGAAGGGTCCTATACTCGAAGGCACCGATTAGGGAAAAGAGGAAACACGCGGAGAAACGAACGCGTCCAACTTACACAACTTGACCTCGCCATGGCGACAGTCCTTCCGCTAAGGCAGGGCCGCTATGGCGAGGGATATCCCACTGTGGCGGGAGATCTAAGACAGTAAAGGGGGAAAAGAAGATCATTTCTTCATTTCTCCCTAAACTCACCCCCAAACTCGAAAGCATTCTCAATCACTTCACCCCGGACGTCAAAATTAAGGTAATTTTCTTGTTCCGTATGCTCTTTACTTCAATACTTACTTAACTATGATTTGCATGACAACTAACTGATCGAAATTAAATGGTTTTTGGGTAGATATTCAAAAATGAACTTAGGTTGCTAGTTTGATAGATAAATGTAGCATGGACACTTCCCTTACGTCCCCAACGGCTCCACAACATCCTAGGTGTAAGGATTTCATAAAAATATGGTCAAATCGGTACTAAAATGGGTGGGGTTAGTTGAAAAGTCTTTTGATGAAAGACTTAGATTTGAACATTATTTAGGGGTTATTTTGCTAAAAAGATTGCATATTTAGGTTCTAGGATACTTAATAGACTCCGATATGTTGAAATTCTGTTGAAAACGAGGGTTTTGGGACGAAGAGGCGCCATGGTCGCACCTGGAATTCTTCCTAGATAAAAGCCGCTCTGGAGCCCTTCATCCCACTGTAGTGGCCTCCCTCATCCCACTTTGGCGGGATTTGGGCCGTTGTGGCGGGACTCAGTGGGGCAGTAGCCCCTTGCCACTTAAATCAGAAATTTTTCTCTTCCCTTTTAACCCAGTATTGCCTAATCCTATCATGTTCTAACATATATCTTCTAACCTTTGCAGGCTTCTCTAAGTGGCTGGTGCTAACGAGGAAAATCTACCTTTTGTCTGATTCCCTGATGCTGCTTGTCGGGAAAAATACCATGACCACCGGAACATCAAGTTCTGCTGTGAGAGAAGCTTTTATTTGTTGAATCTAGAGGAGAAGGCGCCTACCTTTTATGCTCGGCTAATGGAGTTTGGATGGAGTCCATTGACAGTGGCTCCTCCTACAACCCGCTCCACATGGGTAAGGGAGTTTTATGTCATCCTACCGACCGTTCGCTGGGATTATCCTAACCCTACCATCCGCATCCGAGGAGTCGACATCCCCCTGAACACTACAACCATTAATGAGGTACTAGAGGTGCCCGAGGTCTCAATCGTAAAGTACGAGGCCAAGATGAAGGATATGGATCTGGGCTGGTTGAGGGATACGATGGTGGAGCCTGCACATCGGGATAGGTTTTATTGGCCTACTACAAAGGGGATCACCAGCATGGACTGGTCACCAGATGCTAAGAGGTGGCTGCACTTGGTTACTAGGAGGATCTTCCCATTCGACAACCGTACCGACGTGACGTTTCCTCGGGCCTTGGTGGTGGCGTGCGTTGTGCATGGCATTGAGCTGAATGTGGGGGCACATATTATCTCAGAATGGAAGATATTCTACCGGGGCAACAAGAAGGCCTTCTTCCTACCAGGACTTGTGACCGCACTGTGCAAGCAGGCGGGGGTGCCTCTCTTAGACAGTGAAGAGGTACTTCGTATGGACCCTAATTTGGTTTTCGCCTTTATGGCCATGTAATGCACAAAGTTTAGTTTCCCTTTTTACTTTCCTGACATTCTGTAAGCACATGGATGATAGTTTCTAGCTAATTTTATCTTGTTAATATTAAATGCAAAGGTCTATAACTTATTGTTCTATTGATAAGTATTGGCTGAATTGCAGGGATTAGTTCAAACACGATTTGGGGTCTATATGTTTGACTTAGGGAAAACAGATGAGACAGGGCTGAGATTCTGTTTCGCCTTGTCCCGTTCTGGAGGGAGATTTTCCGCCTTGGCGGCTTAGCTCTGGCGGGAATAATCCCGCCCCAGCTGCCCAGATGGAAAACAATACCCAGGCCAAAAAATTTCTGGGGTTCTTCTTGCTTCTAAATTTTTTCCAAGGATCCCCAGCTATAATGTAGGCATCTCTATGAAACTCCTCTTAGCTAGGATGATTATTGCCTACCCCGAGTCAAACCCATGGTACACACTCCAGAATTGGCTAGTATTACTTCAACAACACAACCACGCACATTCCCAGGATACCCCAAACACTCACACGGTAATAGTCAGTCGCAGGACATATCTAGATTTCATTTTACGAATTACACCACAATTTATCTCAACCCTTGCACCTAACTCAGGCAATTACGACTTGCACAATTTTCAATCTTTTAGTCTAGCATATTGAACATATCAAAATCCAGACAAGAAATACAGTACACATAATCATGTCATCGCCTTCAAGCGAACACACCCTTAACACCAACAGTTAATTCAGACCATAATAAGCACGCATTCACAGTTTCAAGTTACAACTCACAGACAAGTCCAAATTATTAATTCCTTCACTCCATGTATGATCATTATTGATCATCCATTCATTTACACCATCCCTAGGGACAAATACCAATTGGAACCTTCTCAGTTCCAATTTTCTTTGCTTGTGTCCCTTCAGTCGTGATTCACGGCGTCCGATTCACTTTGTCGAGATACCAATTGGAATCGGGAGATACCAATTGGACTCAACTCATACCACAAGTGACAAATCGCACGAAAGGAGAAAAAAGGCGGAACAACTTCCTAGAATGCTTCCTAGCTTCCTGAAGATTAGATGTGGACGTTAACACACCAATCCACATGAGTCTAGTCTACATTTTTATCTTGTACTGGCAGACCGGTAACCTGGGCTATGATACCAACTTGTCACGACTCAACCCACCGAGCCGTGCGGGCACCTACTCTAACACCTAAGTAGGAGAAACCTCAAATCCCAACGCTTTAGAAATGCGGAAAAATTAGGAAAACTAACGAATAAAAGAAAATCGTGTAAAGTTTTTATAGAACAAGAGTTTAAAATGACTCAAAGTTAAGACTTGTAAAGTAATTAACACCTACAAGGATCTAGTCTAAACAGGTACAAGAGCTACTAAGAGTACAAAGTAAAACCAAAATAATGAAAATACACAGTTCCCACCATGCGGAAGGAAAAATAGAAGTTGTTGGAGATTTGCCTTCGTCTTCATCTATGAAACATCACCGATCGTGCAACCAGTCTATGCCCAAAAGGCATAGCAAGAGTAATATCAGTACAACCACACGTAATGGTATGTATCATCGGTCAACCCGAATACCCACCGCTTAATATACGAAATCAACTTGCAAAATATGCAATAAGACTAATCGCTCCTCTACCTTTAATCGCTCCTCTACCTTTATATTTTGCCTTCCCTTACCATTCCAAATATTAATATCATACTAGTATACTTGCCACTAACTCCTTACTCACTTCGCTCGTCTCCACTCAACTTGTGACCCCATAATACGCCTATTGAGGCTTACTGTCCTCTTATATTACCACCCCCTCATGGAGAAAAACCCAACTATTAACACTATCACTAAACACCACCCGAAACCTCAACAATAATACCCATGACCACACTCTAAATAACAAATATAGCACCGGGACCCTTAGTTTCCCCCTTATCATACCACAACCCGAATTGGGACTCTACCATTCACAATTCATTATGCAAATGGGTACCTCCAATTAACTACCACATCGTAACCCCCACATATAAGAACATAAGGTACAATCCAATAATCATTTCATGAAACATGTCCAATCTTACATTCTCAATAATACACATATATGACAAGTCAATGGTCCTCTCATGGAACCCAAGCCCAAACTGTTAGTGTGCCAGATCGTGACACCCGATCTAATGTAATATGTATGTCGGTACTTGACATCTGATCCCCATTAGTGTGCTGGAACGTAGCACCCGATCCAATGCAAGTTAGTATATCAGTACGTAACACCTGATCCCATGCATTACAATACAAGAACAATACATCTATAACATACGATACTCATATCATATAGTCAAGTACTCAAGTTCACGACATGAATTATTCATAATAAATTTATTAGGTTCGTTACTACTGTTATACTTTGCTCATACACATGCATATCATACAACCACCAGTCAACACACATCCCATTAAATAGGAAATCACAACCATTCCCAAACCCTAATTGACGAAATAGGGCCTTTTACTGCGGCATACGTCTAATGTAACACTTAGGGATATACGCATAATCAACTTTTTTTTGGTGCACAAAAGTACTATGCATGAATTCTACCATCAATTCCAACATACTATGCAGTGAATAACAGATTTATAACTACTCAATAAATAAACCTAGCCTACTTGGGAGCCCATCAGCTGCACAAAATTATCGCTTCGATTCTTGTTTTCGGGGCTCGTGATGGTGAATTTGACCAAGGATTTGCAAGCTATCGACCTCCTCATGGTAGAAATATTTTCCAAGCCTAGAGCAACTTTTGGAGGGTTTCTGGGGTGATTTATGTCTAATTTTTTGTTTTGGGAAAAGGGAGAAAATAAGGTTTCACGTTGTTTAAGTTATGTCTCTTCCATCCCACTCTGGCGCAATCTTTGTTGCTCTGGCGCCGCTGCCCTAGCGGCAACTGGCCTGCTGTGGCTGGATGGTGGACCCTGTTTTCCCTTGACATTTTCCTTCCATGAATAACGACGGTTTGGGTCGTTACATAATCATAGTACTACTACATGTTACTCATGAAGGTCCTTGAGTTGAGTAGTTCATGCCCATAATTCCACATGAACCTTATGAGTCGAGTAGTCTTGAGATGAGAAGTATCATTGAGTACTTGAGTTGAGTAGTTCATGCCCATAATTCCACATGAACCCTCCGAGTCGAGCATTCTTGAGATGAGCAGTATCATTGACTCCTTGAGTTCTGGAGTTGTTGAGTTCCAAGTATTGAATTCTATGCATGGTTATTGAAAACCTTGAATTGAGTCATTCACGTCCATAATTCGGTATGAACCCTATTTTAAGAAGTCTTTTTACAAATTGTTCTAAAGACTTGAGCACTGAGTTGAAAAAGAGTAGAGTTGAGTTCATTTTCTTTAAAATGATACATGGGAACTAAGTATTCCCAATAGTAAATGTTTTTACATTTAAGATGAGAGGAAACTGAGATTTCCATAAGAGTTTTGAGCAGTTTGAGTACCATCTCTTTTAAGAGAAAGATTTTAGAGTAATACTCTCAAAAACACAGAAAGACTTATGTTTTTAAGCATATGAGTTAGTTATATTTGGGAGTAGTATTGAGCATCGATATGGGGGAAAGTTCTACTGTAACAACTGGTTTTCGTCGTTATAGAAAAGCCAATGGGGAAAAACTTTTGGGCCGGAAAACTTGTTGGTAGTAACTTGAAATTTCCCAACCTAGTCCAGATTTGGATGAAATCAGAGTCAGTGAGGTATGTGGAAATCTGGTAACAAATGGGAGATCTAATTATGAAGTTGATTACATGAGTACATAGCCAAAACGTTAAGGAAACTGTCTGACTTTACGAAATTGAATTCGGGCGAGTAGAACTCCCGAAATTGATCTTAGCATGAACGGATATTTTCTTAATGTCATTGGATGAAGGTGTGTTGTGTAATGGGGGTTTGGGAATTCTTTAATTAGCTCTCTGTTCCTTACAAGTCGCTATGGCAGAATTTGTGCCACCAAAGCGGGTCCGCTGTATCAGGGTGAGGACTACTGTGGTGGGACAGTCGCGATTTAAGTCGGAAATAAACCCCAAAAATATTTTATTATGCACTTTTCGACTTTGAGAGTTAAGGAACGACCCCATGTGTTTTTTTGACAGTTTTCCATCATTTTTTATGCTAAAGGTAAGGTTTTCACTTCCCAAACATGTTTTTTGATCTGTAGAATGTAAACTAGTGGGTAATTATCGATGGGAGAGGGTTTTGATCTGGAAGTTATGGTGGAGAGAGCCCTAATCTGGGTATGGGGATCAAGTGTTTGACCTAGAATTGATATTAATGTTTATAATCCGGGTAATTAGGTGTTGTTTATTGATCCTCGCATTATTATGATTGTTTGTAGACCAAGAACAAGCGGAAAGAATCCGGAAAGGGAAGAATCAAGTTTTTTAGGGGATTCAAGCTTTGTTCGAGGTAGGTGATGGTTGTGATTTCATGTTGAGTGATATACGTTTGTTCTTGCTTCATTATGATGCATGTATGTATGTGAATGTTGTATTATTGATCATACAAATCGTAAATGAGGATAGTTGAATGATTGAATGCCATGAATCATGACTTGATTGTATGATTATAAGAATATGTTTGTGATTGCGATTGTGTCTTGTTGAATGAATCGGGTGTTATGTTCTGACACACTAACTGGGACCGGTTTCCACGTACCGACATAAATATTGGAACTAGTGTCACTATCCGACATGCTAAATTAGAACGGGTACCACGTACTAGTACACTAACAGTTTGGGTGTGGGTTCCATGAGAGGACCATTGACTTGACATAACTGTGTTATTTGAGAATTGTGAACTTGAACATTATTCATAAATCATATTGATATTATATATGTTCGGTGTATGCATGTTATTATTATGTTGTAATGGCTTATGTATGTTGCACTTAGTGGGATAGCCGCGTGATCCTACCAGTACATTGTGGTTGTGTATTAATACTGCACTTGCTCTTTGTTTGTTGAGTACAGGGCATCTTCAGGTGGCTATTGACAGACCTCACTTAGAACATAAGTGATTTAATCGAATTCAAGAGTGAGCCAGTTCTTCTGGGGTTACATAAGTTCTCTTTCGTTTATGTCCAAATCTTCAAACTTAGACTAGTACTTTAGATTTTCTTATGTTTAGTTGGGTTGTACCCATTTTCTTAGACTTGTTGAACTTTATATGTTTTGGTACATTGACTTTCAGGTTTTAGGTATTATTCCGCCTTTCTTTTGATTAGACTTTGGTTTGGAGTTTATGGGAACTCCTTGTTTTTTTTTCTTACCATTTAAACCATATTTCGTATCTTTAAATGCCTTAGTTTTTCGTTAAGTTGCTTAGCTTGGGTTGTAGTAGTGGTTCTTCCATCGGAGAGTTAGTGTGGGTATCAATCACGATGGTCTAGGTCGTGATAAAGTTGGTATCAGAGCCTAGGTTCGTTGATCTCAAATTACCCAAATGAGTCTAATAGACTTGTAGAATGGTACGGAGACGTCTGTACTTTTCTTCGAGAGGCTATAGGACTTTAGAAAATCTCTATATTTTCTCTTGTCTCCTTTCGTGCTATCATTTGGAATCCAATTGGTATCTGGGTGATGCAAATTGGTATCTTTCCTCCTTCACTCTATGGTTCGAACTAGAGCGCCAAAAGTGGTAACACCATCACTAGCAAGAGAGGATGTGTATAGACTACCGACAGTTAAATAGGGTCACCATTCTGAACAAATATCCACTATCTTGGATAGATGATCTTTTGACCAGTTGCATGGTGCATCAGTTTTCTCTAAGATTGATCTAAGGTCTGGTTATCATCAGTTAAATATTAGGCCTGAGGGTATACCAAAAACGACATTTAGGACCCGCTATGGGCACTATGAGTTTCTAGTTATGTCGTTTGGGTTGACAAATGCGCCTGCAACTTTCATGAGTTTGATGAATGGTGTGTTCAAATCATTTCTTGATTCGTTTGTTATAGTATTTATTGATGGCATTTTGGTTTATTCAAAAAGTGAGGAAGAGCAAGGTGACCATCTTCGTATTATTCTGGGTGTTCTTGGGAAACAAAAGTGGTATGCGAAATTTTCTAAGTGTGAATTTTGGTTGACTTCGGTGGCCTTTTTGGGCCATGTAGTTTCAAGAGAAGGGGTAATGGTAGATCCCCAAAAGATTGAAGCAGACAGGAATTGGGTCTGACCTAGTTCTGGGACTGAAATTAAGAGTTTTGTGGAGCTCGCTAGCTACTATCATCGCTTGTGAACGGATTAAGGTTAGATTTGTTGATTCAAGTTATAGGTGACAACATTCAAGAAGTTTTGGTAAGGGATGGCTAGATAATGAACACCATTACTTTGGAAAATGCATTTAGTATTATTGTTATAACATGTATGAGTTGATTAGCGAATGATGAAATTAAGTTATGTCAATTGAGGTTAGAAGTTATACTATGATTTCCTGGATTGATTGTATATCAAAGAGAGTCATGATATGACTACTACAATAGCAATAATGCTTACTGGGTTAAGTTATTAAGTGTGTTACAATTGTGGAGAACCTGGCATATGAGGAGGAAATCAGTAAGGTCGTGGAGGCCAGGGAAATTGTAATGCAAGTAGAGGAGCAGTGCAGCTAGGCAAGGAGGTTCGCCCATCGAGATGACATGACTCAGTTTTATGCCTTCCGGGCAAGACCGAGGTTGAAGCGTCAGATGCAGTGATCACATGTTTTGTTCTTATCTGTGACCGGATGGCTACTGTTTGTTTGAATCAGGGTTCCACTTGTTCATATGTGTCAGTTCAGTTTTCCTTGGGATTTGATGCGGTTTGTGATGTACTTGATGCCCCATCCATGTTTCCACCCTAATTGGAGAGTCTGTCATAGTCACCCATGTGTATCGTGTTTGTCTTGTGTGTTTATGGATTTTCAGACTTGGGTTGATTTGGTTATGCTGGATATGACTGACTTGATATAATCTTAGGCATGACTTGGTTGTACCCCTATTATACCAGTCTTAATTATAATACTAAGTTGATAACTCTACAAATTCCATGAAGGGAAAAGTTAGAGTGGGAAGGAGTGTACAAGCCTAAGATCATATCCTCCATTAGGGCTAGGAAATTGGTAGGGCAGGGTTGTTTGACTTATTTAGCTCATATTCGAGATGTTGAGGTTGAGTCTCCCTCTATTGACTCTATTCCGGTGGTGTCATAATTTAGAGAAGTGTTTCCTACTGATTTGCCATGAATGCCTCCAAATAGAGAGATAGATTTTTTTCATTGATTTAGAACTTGGTATTCGTCCCATTTCCATCCCTCTGTATTGCATGGCTCTGGTAGAATTGAGAGAGCTTAAAGCTCAAATCCAAAAGCTTCTTGATAAAGGTTTCATCCGTCCTAGTGTTTCCTATGAGGTTCTCATGTCTTGTTTGTAAAGAAGAAAGAGGGTAGTACGAAGACTAGTGATTTTATCTTAAGCCATAAAGGAGTGGATTGATAGCGGAATGACAAGCCTATGGATAAAGAAAGTCACAATGAGTATACTTGGGGGAAGGCAATTGAAGATTTTAGTAAGAAAGTGCGTATAAAATTGGGTTAGTCATTTGAATTTGATGGGTATACCTGAGTTGAGGTGTCATGTCGATAAAAAGGTTGACTTCGTAGTGATAGTCAGGGCTAATCGAGCGTAATGGTAGTAAGATTTCGTGATGGATTGTGATGGGATGCAACTATATAATAAGATTGTTGGTCAAGCGAATTTTGTATAGTAATTACGACTTGTGAGTATCTAAGGTTGTGGTTTTCTAATATTGGTGAGTAACGTGGTTGTATGAAAAGTTTTAAGAAATGGTGGGACAACACTCTATTCAAATTTAAAAGAGCTAGAGTTGTAATGAAGAAAAGTAGTGGGATGTAGTACAACCTTTAGAGAGAGGCGAGAGCAATAATATGTTATTTGATTACAAGGCTTAAGAGGTATCTTCAGAGGGGTCGATAATTGGGTTCAAAGACGCGTGATTTCATTCTTTTTGTTGTGGCTATGGTACTAGTGTCACAAGTCCGTCGGATTGGTTGAAAACTAACTTGAGAAATGAGTGTACAGACATTAACTCGAGTTTGATGATAAGTGCGTTTTTTTTTTAGTTTAGTAATGAGTACGATTGAATTATTAGAGAAATATATTGTAAGATCGATGGAGATGCAATCCATGATAAGCGAAGATCCATGAATTCATAAAAAAAAATCTTCAAGGTATAAGATAATGTTGATAGATAAGGGGATTGTGTTATATGGTTGAATTTACAATTCAAATTTTTTTCATTGTAAGTCTACATTCGTGGTGATATATTTTGTCAATGTATGAATTTGCAAGGTGAGAAATGATCAATTGTATTAGGTATTGATCATTTGAAAGGACTTACACCTGAGTTGAGTCATAAAGTCGATTACTGTTGATTGTTAAAGTACCTAAGAATGGTTTTCATTTAAAAAGTGTTGGTTTAGAGTAAGGTAAATGGTCAGAGTGTTCATGATGGCTGTTAGTATTGCGAGTGTGGACTTCAGTGGAATGATGTGAAAAGTATGTGGAGTCAACTGAATGGAAATAACTGGCTCGACTCTTCAGAGGAAAATCTTTGGTGTTATTCAATATTTATTCCGTAAAATTCTTACGTGACCATCTATTTATTTTTGTACACGGTTGTGAGTATGATTAACTAGCTATGCTTATAGGTGTTTTCACTTTTGTGGGTGGATCCCTAGTGGTCGATCAGGGGTAATGATCCTTTGATGTTCTCTTGGTTGAGTAGGATGATTGGGAAGATTTAGTTATTTTAGAGGACATATTTGGTGTCGTCTTGGAGTTGTTAAAGTATTTCAGTGGTTCTACATGTACCACTTGCTTATGAGAATTCATAGAAGAGCTACCCTGCGTAGTCATGGTTGTCCGACAATCTTAAGATTCGTCTAGTGGTCAAGGTCATGTATTGATGGTGTGTAGATGAATGTGGGGATCATTGGGTCCAATTCTACTGTTCTTAAGGGTAATCTACAATCACAATTGCTAAATCTAGTTTCTCGATAGTGTTGTTAGAGGGTTTGTATGTTGTGACATATCCCTCGATGAGTATTTGATGTCTAAAGATCAAATTTTTATAACTTAAGCTCATGTAAATTTATGTTGGGAGATGGAGATGTTGATAAGAACTATGATTGTTGGGTATTATGAGTGCGCGTTGGTTGGTTCAGGTTCACTTCTAATTGTAGCAAGTATTGATTTAGAATTTTATCATGCTTAAGTGTTAAAGGATTCGTTCGAATGATTGTGTCAAGGTCCTTGATAACATGTTGCAAACGTGTGTAACTTTGGTGGTTGTGGGGAATCGCTTTTGTTGTTAGTTGAGTTTACATACAACAATATTTATCACTCGAATATTGAGATGACTTCATTGAGGCACTTTATGGGAGGGGATGTAGATCACCCATAGGATGGTTTGAGGCTGGAGATGTGAAACCTTTGGGGTTTGATTTAGTGAAGGATGCTCAAGATAAAGTGAGGAGTATTCAAGCTAAACTTTTAGCAGCCCAAAGTAGACAGAAGAAGTAAGCAGACCATAAAGTAAGAGACATGACATTTCAAACTGGGGAGAAAGTTCTTCTTAAGGTATCATCTATGAAAGGGGTAATGAGATTTGGCAAGTAGGGCAATCTAAGTCCGCGATACATTGGCCCTTTGAGGTTCTTGATTGTGTAGGGCCATTGGCTTATAGATTGGCTTTACCTCGAAACCTATCGGGAGTTCATCCAGTATTTCATGTATCCATGTTGAAGAGATATCATGGTGATGAGATTACATCATAAAATGGGACTCAATCCTGGTAGACAAGGACCTTCAGTATGAGGAGGAACCGATTGCAATTCTTGATCGTGATGTCCGGAAGCTGAAGACCAAAGAGATTAAGTCCATGAAAGTTCAATGGAAGCATCGTCCAGTTGAGGAAGCTACTTGGGAAATCGAGAAAGACATGCGAGACAAGTATCCAGTTGTTCGTCGATTCAAGTAATACTCCACTTTTGCTTTAGCCTGTATTTCCTAGTTTTCACTCGGAGACGAGTGATGGGTGAAATGATATCTATTGTGACGACTAGTTTCCATCGTTATAGAAAAGCAAATGGGAAATTTTTTTGAGCCGGAATACTTTTTGGTAGTAACTTGAAATTCCCAACCTAATCCAGATTTGGACGAAATCGGAGTCAATGAGGTCTAGGGAAATATGGTAACAAATGGGAGATCTAATTATGAATTTGATTACATGAGTACATAGCTAAGACGTTAAGGAAACTGTATGACTTTATAGAATTGAAATCGGGCGACTAGAACTCCCGAAATTGATCTTAGCGTGAACATGTATTTTTTGAGTGTCGTGAGATGAAGGTGTGTTGTGTAATGGGGGTTTGTGAATTCTTTAATTAATTCTCTGTTTCATGCAAGCCGCTATGGTGGGATTTGTACCGCCAGGGCAAGGCTGCTGTAGCGAGGTGAGGACCGCTGTGGCGGGACAGTCGCGATTTAAGTTGGAAATAAACCCCAAAAATGTTTTATTCTGCACTTTTCAACTTTGAGAGCTAAGGAACGACCCCAGGTGTTTTCTTGACAGTTTTCCATCATTCTTGAGGCTAAAAGTAAGGTTTTCACTCCTCGAATCTATTTTTTGATCCGTTTAATGTAAACTTGTGGGTAATTATCAATGGGGAGGGTTTTGATCTGGAAGTTATGATGGAAAAAGCCCTAATTTGGGAATGGGCATCAAGGGTTTGACCTAGGATTGATATTACTGTTTATAATCCGGGTAATTAGGTGTTGTTTATTGATCCTCGCATTATTATGATTATTTGTAGACCAAGAACAAGCGGAAAGAATCTGGAAAGGGAAGAATCAAGTTTCTTAAGGGATTCAAGCTTTGTTCGAGGTAGGTGATGGTTGTAATTTCATGTTGTGTGATATATATTTGTTCTTGCTTCATTATGATGCATGTTTGTATGTGAATGTTGTATTATTGATCATACAAATCGTAAATGAGAATAGTTGAATGATTGAATGCCATGAATCATGACTTGCTTGTATGATTATCAGAATATGCTTGTGATTGTGATTGTGGCTTATTGAATGGATCAGGTGTTACATTCCGACACACTAACTGGGACCGGTTTCCACGTAATGGCATAAACATTTGAATGGGTGTCACGATTCGACACATTAACTTGGAACGGGTATCACGTATTGGTGCACTAATAGTTTGGGTGTGAGTTCCATTAGAGGACCATTGACTTGACATAACTGTGTAATTTGAGAATTGTGAACTTGAACGTTATTCGTAAATGATATTGATATTGCATATGTTCGGTGTATGCATGTTATTATTATGTTGTAATGGCTTATGTATGTTGCACTTAGTGGGATAGTCGCATGATCCTACCAGTACATTGTGGTTGTGTACTGATACTGCACTTACTATATTTTTGTTGAGTACATGACATCTTCAGGCGGCTATTGACATATCTCGCTTAGAAGATCAGTAATTTAATCGAATTCAAGGGTGAGCCAGTTCTTTCGGGCTGCCATGAGTTCTCTTTCGTTTATGTCCACATCTTCGGACTTAAACTAGTACTTTAGATTTTCTTATGTTTAGTTGGGTTGCACCCATTTTGTTAGACTTATTGAACTTTAAATGTTTTGGTACATTGACTTTCAGGTTCTAGGTATTATTCCGCATTTGTTTTGATTAGACATTAGTTTTGAGTTTATGGGAACTCCCTGTTTCTTTTCCTTAACATTTAAACCTGCTTTCGTATCTTTAAATGTCTTAGTTTTTCATTAAGTTGCTTAGCTTGGGTTGTAGTAGTGGTTCTCCCACCGGAGGGTTAGTGTGGGTGCAAATCACGACGGTCTAGGTCGTGACATCTAACAACTCATAGCCCCCATAAACCATGTAGCCAGCGTGGGTAGAAAGGTCCATACTTTTTAGATGATTCCTTAATTCATTTAGCATAGACTAGTGGATCCACTTAGCAGTAGGTTCTATACCCCGACAAAGTATAGGACAGTTCTAGCAGCGTGGGCTAGACGTTGTATCATCACATAGCTCATAGTGGTGGTTGTCGGTTAGAGAATGTCCCACAGAGTTAAATTATATTTTTAAATACGAGCTGAGTTATTATTGTATTCTTCAATACATTGAGTTGTGATATGCTGTTTTAAAAGCTTCAGAAATATTGCATCTTTAATTGTTTCTTTATCTTGAGTTGAGTATCTAGAGTTGAGTACCTTATTGTTGAGTTGAACTATGTTTCACTGAGTTGAGTCTCTTAATGTTGAGTTGAACTATGTTTCACTGAGTTGAGTATTTTATTATTGAGTTGAGCCCTATTTTCACTGAGTTAAGTTGAACCATGTTTCGTTGAGTTGAGTGAGTTGAGAAGAGGTAAGTATGTATCTTTTCCATCTATTCAAGCTTATATCTATGCTTTAGAATTCCCCTTACATGCTCGTACATTCCATGTACTGAGCCATTTGGCCTGCGTCGTTGATATACCGTGAGTTTACGGTATTTCTAATACATTTCACTTACAAGTTTTGTGTGTCTAGGGCCTTTTAGTATTGGTTTTTATGTGTTTTTATCATATTTTGCAGGAAAGATGTTCAGGCGCGGAAGTAAAGAGACAACTGAAAGAG
>JAJOOO010028097.1:0-11649 GCA_029582685.1 Solanum piurae
TATACACGTTATGGGACTAACGGAAAACGTTTAGAATATTAGATAAAGTGGAATTTTTTCTTCCACTAAGCCTATTTTAGTTACTTACTAAAGTAGTGACTTATTTTGGTCACTTTTATGTTTTTGTGGCTTATTTAGGTTCCCACCTCAAGTTTGGAGACTCGAATTGTGCTTTTCTTGGAAGATTTGGAGGTGGCGTATCTCAAGATCGCTGGAAAGATTTGGAGGTGGGGTCTCTCACGACCGCATTACATGCGCATTACATGGAAGGGACAGCAGAATGGGAACTTGTATGTAAACACTCAGCTACGATTCAAGCTAATTAGTGGCCTAAAGCCAAAAATAAATCAAGGGCTTAACTTTTAATTATTTTTTTATTTTTTTCTAGGTAAGATTCAAAGTTATTTTATTTTTTTTAATAAAAGAAACTTTATTTTCTATGGTCTTAAACTAAAGATATATATACCAAAATATTTTTTAATCTTATCGTCTTAAACCCCTATCATGTGGAAGTTAAATTTAAAAACTGATCTAAAAAAATAAATAAACATTCTTTAATGTTTCGAAACAAACTAAAAAATATATTGGTACATTATGTGTGTGGTGGGTGGGGGAGAGATGGTAGTGGAGGGGACTGCTTCCAAATAAATGAAGCCCCTTCCTCCAGCACTTGGGCCCCGAGATAGGGAAAAGGCATTTTCTTTCCAATCGAAAGAGGATAAGATGGGGATGGGGATGGGGGTATAGGGCTTTTCCCAATTGGATGGAAAAAAAATCTGGAAGTCTAAAGCCCCGTACGAAGTTGAACTGTTTTATGTGGCTGCTGGCCCATGACGCATATCTCACACACGATACCTACAGAAAAGAGGGTGTAATTTATGCCGCAGGTGCTTCATGTGTAATAGCCAGGTGGTGTGCAGCACTCCCCGTTTTTTTTTTGCAATGTCCAGTGGTTGGTCCTCTTTTTTAAGCTCTCCAAGCAACTATAGTTAAGCCACCCACAATTAGGAGCTACTAACCAGTTAAAATTCTGGGAGTATTAGTAAATCTCTTGAGAAGATTTGGTATACCATCCCGCCCGCTTATAGTGGAGCTTGTGGAAGGAAAAAATGTCAGATGTTTTGAAGGATAGTAGGTTAGTAGAGTTAAGTCATTTATCTAATTCTTTGGAGTTAGTTCCTCATGGTCACTCAACTTAATGAAATTACCTAATAAAGTCATTTATATTTTTTGTTCTAATAAAATCACTCAAATTCATACAAATATCTTATAAATTAACAATTGCTAGAAAACTACTTAGAAGTGAGTTGAAATGGTTTTGATTATAACCACTCACCATCCAGACCATATATCTTAGAAGCTTGAGTGACCATTAGAGAACTCACTGTTGATAATCCAGAAGCGCTCATCCATCCATATTAGAAGCTTGAATGATAGAAGGGATTCTATGGTGATGTGTGCCTGTGTATAAGGTGAATGTTAAACAAAGCTCTGTACATTAGACTGCAAACACAACCAACAAAATTGGCCTTGGGGTACATAGTCGAGCTAGTGTATTATGTAGTGACAATGCCTGCTTATAATGTCAATGTCAAACGAAGTTCTGTATATCAGACTCCAAACAAGACCAACAAAATTATCCTAGGAACATAGTCAAGCTAGTGTATCATGTAGTAACAATTAGAACGAAATCAATTTGACATTCAAGTTCTAATGAAGCCAAACTCTATGAAATCAGTACTTCAGCATCAAAGTTATTAGTCATTCCAGAAGATAAGTCTGGGCTGGCTCTCTTTCGATTTCTTCTCTAGAAATCTGATCAACTTGTTATCTTTCACCACGGTTTTCTCTTTCACTAATTTAACTAATAAATACCTCAAGAACTCTTGAAGAAAATCTTAAGATAAGTACTATCCATATTCTGGTACTCTTTCTACATCACAATCTTGGAAGCATGCAATGCAAGTCCAAAACCTTTTCTAATCCCACATGTCTGTTACAGGGAAATAACAACAGATTGTCTAAAAGCACAATAAGATCTCTGATGCAATATATTTATAAAGGAAACAAGAAAATTGGACAGTGTAGCGTTCAAAAGGACTTACAGTCATACAGTGTACTCCCAACCATGTTTCTCAGAAAATGCATTTGTTGCGTCTACACTCTACACTATCAAACGATAACCCTGTCTCACCAGTGTATGATAAAGGGTCTCCTGTGGATGTCCATCTGATCAATGGATTTTCCCACCTAAAAGATGCGATCAAACAGATACTTGGCAACAGTTCTATTAATTAAAAATAGTATAAGAAACAAAATATCTACATCGGCAAAACAGAGGCAATTTTTCAAATTGCTCTGTTTTAGAGACCTGAGATGCTGGGCATGCTGAAAAAAATGCTTACGAGCTGTACAAAACTTAGGGAAAAAGTTCTCGCATAGAGAAAGACAACTTCCAAGGATTTGTTGCATCGATAATACTTAAATATCCAAAGTGTTCTCAGAGGATAAAATATAAATGTTTTATCATGAAAAGGTAATGAGTGGTGGGTACTTCTGTGTAGACAAGAAATTTGTTTCCACTTTCCAACTTTTCCAGAACCTTGTTGAGTTGCAATTCTTGCAGGTGAATAAAGAATGACCTGAAGAATCAATGTTCAAATATCCCCAGAAAAAGTTAGTCTATCCACAGATCCATTAACTGACCAGAAAAAGAAGTAGGCATATTTGTCAATGAACTCAAGAGGTATGACCTATATATTGCTTCAGATGAAAAAAAGGCTAAATAACTAAAATAACCAAATGCCTAAGTTTCATCTGGAAGAATAAGAACAAGAATTTCCAGTAAACTGTGAACTCTAGAGGTATGACCTATATATTGCTTCAGATGAAAAAAAAAAAAAAGAGGCTAAATAACTAATATAACCAAATGCCTAAGTTTCATCTGGAAGAATAAGAACAGTAATTTCCAGTAAGCTGTTGAGAATGGTATGCTCGATTCCTCAGTATCTGCATCTGCTTCTTTTGACGAGAAGGGGAAGGGGAAAGTGAAGATGATGAGGACATCATCGAGGGAAATTCAAATTGGGTAAAGATACATGTGTACAGACCAAATACCCTTTATCCCCACAAGAGAACACGTGCACTCATCTCAGCAAATTTGTGCAATTTGAGTTGGAGCAAATCTCAGTCATATGATGAGAATAAAGGACAGCTAGGAATAGATAATAAAGGGTCCACTAGAGTTGGTTAATTTGTTATAGATAATAGACTAGGCAATAGAATTTAGGAGCTCATTAGCTCATCCTCTGAATTTATTCTCAAGCATTCATCTCCTATTTCTACCATTCAGTAGAGAGCACAAACAGCCTACTTATTTATCTGACTGTATGTGCAATGTAGTTTTTCTTATTAATCTTACTCAATCTTGTATTACATCTTTTATCACTCCTCCTGCGTACCCTTTTTCAACACTTTCTTCAGTTAATCAAAAAGTTCTTAATTTTGTTTCTACTATGGCCGAACCATCTACATATGCACAAGTTGCTATGCACCCTGGGTGGCAGCAGGCTATGGCATGTGAACTTGAAGCCTTGGAGGCCTAACAAGACTTGGAAGTAGTTCAACTACCTCAAGGGATTGTAAGTGGGTGTTCAAAGTAAAACAAAGGTATGATGAGAGTCTTGAAAGATTAAAGGCAAGACTTGTTGTTAGGGGTGATATCCAAAGAGAACGTGTGGATTTCAATGAAAACTTCTCCCCAATTGTGAAGATGACCACCACAAGATGCATTTTATCTATAGCAGTCAAAAGAGGTTGGCCTTTAGCACGATTGGATGTTAATAATGCAATTTTACGTGGTAAATTACAAGAAGAGGTCTATATGAGGTTTCCCCCGGAATGTCTTCTCGTAGTCCTAATCATGTTTGAAAGCTTGGGAAGTCTCTCTATGATTCACGCCAATGGAATTCTAAGCTTACTTCTGCTCTCAATTTCAAGGGATTTATTTCCTCTTTAAATGATTACTCCTTATTTTTTTAAAAGGATGGTGATTCAATTTCTTAAGCTGTTGTTTATGTGGATGACATTATTTTGACAGGCAACAACTCAGTCGAACTCACTCAACTCAAAACATTCCTTGATACTGAATTAAAGTCAAGGATCTTGGAGACTTACATTATTATTTTGGGACTTGAGATTTTAAGGGAGCCTCATGGTCTCATTATTACTCGGCAGAAGTATACTTTGGAGCTCCTTTCTGAATGTGATTGTTCCCATCTGCCACTTGTTTCTTCACCTCTTGATCCTACAACAAAATTACAAGCTGATTATGGAGATAATTTGATAGATCCTACTTTTCTAGAAGACTTTTTGGCAAATTGATTTACCTCACTCATAGTCGACCAAATATTTGCTATGCAGTGCAACATTTCTCTCAGTATATACAGGATCCCTGGACATCTCATTTTTCAGCTGCACTGCGAGTTCTTCAATACCTCAGGAACAATCCCAGTAAAGGTCTGTTTCTGACAAGTGATTTTTTTGTCAAATTGGTTGCTTTTGCGATGCAGATTGGGGATCATGTGTCGATTCGCGTCGATCAGTCAGTTGATTTTTTATCACTCTTGGAGGCTCACCTGCCTCTTGGAAGCCAAAAAGAACAGGTCTCCATTTCCTTATCCTCAGCGGGAGCTGAGTATCGCTCCATGAGAAGAGTTGTGGCTGATATGACATGGCTCAATTGTCTTCTTGCTGCTATGGGATCTCCGCCAGAGCTCCCGATTCTGGTTTACTCCGATAGCCACTTCGTACAGAAAACAATTCCTCACACGTCTGATTTCTCTGTCTTATGTTCCGGCTTCTTCTCAGGTTGCCGATCCCTTCCCCAAAGCCCTATCTGGGCCATCTCACCACACCATTCTAGGCAAATTGGGGATCTCTCCTTGCCCATCCAACTTGAGGGGGTGAGGGGGTGAGGATGAGAATGGTATGCTCTATTCCTCAGTATTGCGTCTGCTTCTTTAGTCAAGAAAGGAAAAGGGAAAGTGAAAACGACGACAACAACCCCATCGATGGAAATTCAAATTGGGGAAAAATACATGTGTTAAAAGACCAAATACCCTTTATTCCCACAAGTGAACACGTATACTCCATCACAACAAATTTAAGTAATTTGTGCTGGAGAAAATCTCAGCCGTATGATGTGAATAAAGGACAACTAGGAATAGATAGTAAGCAGTAATGAATTGCAGTGTTTCCATGGTTAACACTCAAAATTAGCTAATGTACAAAAACCACTGACAACTAAGCATCCCAATCTCTTCCTATTTCGTTAGAAAAAGGAAGGAAGAACTATAGAACAAAGAGGAAATACTTGAATTTGTTCTCAAATGTGTTTCTGGAGATCAAAGTTACCAGTTTCAAAAAAAAAAAAAAAAAAAAATGTGTTTCTAGAGATCTTCTTGACAAGAACTATATAAAGTAATGGAGTTAATTGCTTTGACAAGAACTATAAAAAGTTTCAAATGGAACTAAGTTGATATAAATATATGCAAAAATTCTATATCGACGCCTACTTTATTTCAAGTTAACAACATTCCCTTTATTGGCTTACAGACGAGCGTATATGCAGTTTGTCAATCTATCTAAGTTACATAATGCAGAACAAAAAGTTACCAAATTCATGTACACCAATAGTACTCAAAACTTGTTCTTACACACTTTACGTGCACCTTAAGAGAGACATACTATGTGAGTCAAACGAATTGAGATGGAAATATTTTTTATCAGTAATTTGAGATGGAAATATTATGAGTTAGCAGGACCAAAAAGTGTGCTAAGTAACTTCCTAATGTCTTCATCCACTATGCTTCGGGTATGTGATTCAACATTGTAAATACCTTAAAATTTACTATCTCTTCTCATTAGCTACTGCGAATTAATAGTGAATCAAGAAAACTCAGATAACTACATTACTAGTCTATAAAGTTCTCTACTTGATGGCAGGGGTATAACTTGAGGCAAATAAACTGTATATACAACTCTCGTTGAGTCTTTAGTGTTCACCATAGATTGAGACACAAATTGGAGAAAATTGACACATAAAGCATAATGTGCCTATGATTATTCCTTAATAAATGAAATACGAAATCTATGAGCAGGTTGATGTTACTAACTACTCACACTATAATATTCTTTCTATCTCAAAAAGAATAAACAAGGTTTAAAGTAGGAGAACCAAACTATGTACTCCTAATTATTATTTTTATAACTGTGGTGCCCGAGCCAGCTTCCGACTATTTCCACGGTATACCTACCATCTCCCACCAGCAACATGAAGTCTCAGTTTAAATTCTAGCAAAGACCAAACTACTGCTGATTTCTTCCTTATTTTTTTGTTTACATTCCTACATCAAATTATTTATTTATTTATTTAAAAATAACATATTTAAAAACTACATAAAATTATAAAGAGTATCATTAGTGGTTAATTTGATTAGGTATTAGCTCAGAATCTGCTCATGAAAGCAAAATTCACAATTTTTCTTCACAATGAAACATAAAATACTCGGTGTGTTAGTTTAATTTAGAATCAACATCATAAAACGACCCAAGAATTTCCAAATATTGAACTTGAAATTCGAACAGCAGACAAATAATTAAGAGTATTGTAGAGGAATTTAGCACGAATTAAAAAGCAACAATGACGATTCACAGTAGAATAAGGTTGATGAAGTACGTACTCTGCGACGACGATGTTCCTGGCGAATTCTAGACTGTGCCTACTTGACCGGGTTTGATTTCGACGAAGAAGAAAACCTCGTCGGAGAAACCTGTGAAGATCGGATAGACTGTGAATGGACGCCGGAGAAAACTCGCCATTGAAGAATGAAATCGTGTGAAATTACGCTATGAATGAGCGGGAAACAGTTGAAATGGACAAGAAGGTTCCAGCTCCTGCTTTTGGGCTTCATTTGGGGCCATTCTCTGTTTTGGGCCAAACTAATATTTCAGGGTCAAAATTACTTTTCAGAACCGGAGTCACGAGAGGTGTACACGGCCGGGTTGGTCGGGTTTTTCAAATATCAAACCAAAACAGAGGCAGTTTTTGAAATTGCTCTGTTTTAGAGACCTGAGATGCTGGGCATGCTGAAAAATGCTTACGAGCTATACAAACCTTAGGGAAAAAGTCCTCGCATAGAGAAATACAAGTTCCAAGGATTTGTCGCATTGATAATAGTTAAATATCCAAAGTGTTCTCAGAGAATAAAATATAAATGTTTTATCATGAAAAGGTAAAAAGTCATGGGTACTTCTGTGTAAAGAAATTTGTTTTCCACTTTCCAACCTTTTCAGAGCCTTGTTGAGTTGCAATTCTTGCAGGTGTATAAACAATGACCTGAAGAAGCAATGTTCAAATCTCCCAGAAAAAGTTAGTCTATCCACAGATCCATTAACTGACCAGAAAAAGTAGGCATATTTGTCAATGAACTCAAGAGGTATGACCTATATATTGCTTCAGATGAAAAAAAGGCTAAATAACTAATATAACCAAATGCCTAAGTTTCATCTGGAAGAATAAGAACAGTAATTTCCAGTAAACTGTTAACTCTAGAGGTATGACCTATATATTGCTTCAGATGAAAAAAAAGAGGCTAAATAGCTAATATAACCAAATGCCTAAGTTTCATCTGGAAGAATAAGAACAGTAATTTCCAGTAAGCTGTTGAGAATGGTATGGTCGATTCCTCAGTATCTGCATCTGCTTCTTTGGTCGAGAAAGGGAAGGGGAAAGTGAAGATGACGAGGACATCATCGAGGGAAATTCAAATTGGGGAAAGATACATGTGTACAGACCAAATACCCTTTATCCCCACAAGATAAAACACATGCACTCATCTCAGCAAATTTGTGCAATTTGAGTTGGAGCAAATCTCAGTCGTATGATGAGAATAAAGGACAGCTAGGAATAGATAATAAAGGGTCCACTAGAGTTGGTTAATTTGTTATAGATAATAGACTAGGCAATAGAATTAAGGAACTCATTAGCTCATCCTCTGAATTTATTCACAAAAATTCATCTCCTATTTCTACCATTCAGTAGAGAGCACAAACAGCCTACTTATTTATCTGACTATATGTGCAATGTAGTTTTTCTTACTAATCTTACTCAATCTTGTATTACATCTTTTATCACTCCTCCTGCGTACCCTTTTTCAACACTTTCTTCAGTAAATCAAAAAGTTCTTAATTTTTCTTTTACTATGGCTGAACCATCTACTTATGCACAAGTTGCTATGCACCCTGGGTGGCAGCAGGCTATGGCATGTGAACTTGAAGCCTTAACAAGACTTGGAAGTAGTTCAACTACCTCAAGGGAAAAAAACACTCCCCTTGTAAGTGGATGTTCAAAGTAAAACAAAGGTCTGATGAGAGTCTTGAAAGATTAAAGGCAAGACTTGTTGTTAAGGGTGATATCCAAAGAGAACGTCTGGATCTCAATGAAAGCTCCCCCCCCCCCTTATTGTGAAGATGACCACCATAAGATGCATTTTATCTATAGCAGTCAAAAGAGGTTGGCCTTCATCACGATTGGATGTTAATAATGCATTTTTACTTGGTAAATTACAAGAAGAGGTATATATGAGGTTTCCCCTGGAATGTCTTCTTGTAGTCCTAATCATGTTTGAAAGCTTGGGGAAGTCTCTCTATGATTTAAGACATGTTTCACGCCAATGCTATTCTAAGCTTACTTCTGCTCTTAATTTCAAGGGATTTCTTTCCTCTTTAAATGATTACTCCTTATTTTTTTAAAAGGATGGTGGTTCAATTTCTTTAGTTGTTTATGTGGATGACATTATTTTGACAGGCAACAACTCAGCTGAACTCACTCAACTCAAAACATTCCTTGATACTGAATTAAAATCAAGGATCTTGGAGACTTACATTATTTTTTTGGGAATTGAGATTTCAAGGGAGCCTCATGGTCTCATTATTACTAGGCAGAAGTACACTTTGGAGCTCCTTTTTGAATATGATTTGCTCCCATCTGCCACTTGTTTCTTCACCTCTTGATCCTACAACAAAATTACAAGCTCATTATGGGGATAATTTGATAGATCCTACTTGTTACAGAAGACTTATTGGCAAATCGAATTACCTCACTCATAGTCAACCTAATATTTGCTATGCAGTGCAACATCTCACTTAGTATATAGTATATACAGGATCCCAGGACATCTCATTTTTCGGCTGCACCGCGAATTCTTCAATACCTCAGGAACAATCCCAGTCAATGTCTGTTTCTGACAAGTGATCTTCAAGTTGGTTGCTTTTTGCGATGCAAATTGGGGATCGTGTGTGCGTCGATCAGTCAGTTGTTTTTTTTATCACTCTTGGAGGCTCACCTGTTTCTTGGAAGTCGAAAAAACAGGTCTTCATTTCCTTATCCTCAGCGGGACCTGAGTATCGCTCCATGAGAAGAGTTGTGGCAGAATTGACATGGCTCAATTGTCTTCTTGCTGATATGGGATCTCCGAGCTCCCGATTCTGGTTTATTTGGGTAGCCAATCCGAAGCACGTGGAATGGACTGCCACTTCGTACAATTGCTCGCAGGCCTGATTTCTCCGTCTTATGTTCCATCTTCTTCTCAGGTTGCCAATCTCTTCACCAAAGCCCTATCTGGGACATCTCACCACACCATTCTAGGCAAGTTGGGGATCTCTCCTTGCCCCTCCAACTTGAGGAGGGTTGAGAATGGTATGCTCGATTCCTCAGTATCTGTGTCTGCTTCTTTAGTCAAGAAAAGAAAGGGGAAAGTGAAGACGCCGACAATAACATCATCGATGGAAAATTAAATTGGGGAAAATACATGTGTAAAGACCAAATACCCTTTATTCCCACAAGTGAACATGTACACTCAATCTCAACAAATTTAAGTAATTTGTGCTGGAGTAAATCTCAGCCGTGTGATGAGAATATAGGACAAATGGGAATAGATAGTAAACAGTAATGAATTGCAGTGTTTCCATGTTTAACACTCAAAATTAAAAAATGTACAAAAACCACTGACAACTAAGCATCCCAATCTCTACCTATTTTGTTAAAAAAAGAAGAAGGAAGAACTAAAGAACAAACAGGAAATACTTGAATTTGTTCTCTAATATGTTTCTGGAGATCTTCTTGACAAGAACTATATAAAGTGATGAAGTTAATTGCTTTGACAAGAATTATAAAAAGTTTCAAATGGAACTAAGTTGATATAAATATATGCAAAAATTCTATATTGATGCCTATTTTATTTCGAGCTAACAATGTTTCCTTTATTGGCCTGTAGACGAGCGTATATGTAGTTTGTCAATCAAAGTTACATAATGCAGAATAAAAAGTTACAATATTCACGCACACCAATAGTACTCAAATTTTGTTCTTATACACTTTCGTGCACCTTATAGAGAGACATACAACGTTAGTCAAACAAATTGAGATAGAAATATTTTTTATCAGTAAATTGAGATGGAAATATTATGAGTTAGTGGGGACAAAAAGTGTGCTAAGTAAATTCCTAATGTCTTCATTCACTACGCTTCGGGTATGTGATTCAACATTGTAAATACCTTAAAATTTACTATCTCTTCTCATTAGCTACTGCGAATTAATAGTGAATCAAGAAAACTCAGATAACTACATTACTAGTCTATAAAGTTCTCTACTTGATGGCAGGGGTATAACTTGAGGCAAATAAACTGTATATACAACTCTCGTTGAGTCTTTAGTGTTCACCATAGATTGAGACACAAATTGGAGAAAATTGACACATAAAGCATAATGTGCCTATGATTATTCCTTAATAAATGAAACACGAAATCTATGAGCAGGTTGATGCTACTAACCACTCACACTATAATATTCTTTCTATCTCAAAAAGAACAAACAAGATTTAAAGTAGGAGAACCAAACTATCTACTCCTAATTATTATTTTTATAACCGTGGGGTCCGAGCCAGCTTCCACGCAGCTCGACTAATTCCATGGCATACCTACCATCTCCCACCAGCAACATGAAGTCTCAGTTTAAATTCTAGCAAAGACCAAAATACTGCTGATTTCTTCCTTATTTTTTTGTTTATATTCGTACATCAATTATTTATTTATTTATTTTAAAATAACATATTTAAAAACTACATAAAATTATAAAGAGTATCATTAGTGGTTAATTTGATTAGGTATTAGCTCAGAATCTGCTCATGAAAGCAAAATTCACAATTTTTCTTCACAATGAAACATAAAATACTCGGTGTGTTAGTTTAATTTAGAATCAACATCATAAAACGACCCAAGAATTTCCAAATATTGAACTTGAAATTCGAACAGCAGACAAATAATTAAGAGTATTGTAGAGGAATTTAGCACGAATTAAAAAGCAACAATGACGATTCACAGTAGAATAAGGTTGATGAAGTACGTACTCTGCGACGACGATGTTGCTTGCGAATTCTAGACTGTGCCTACTTGACCAGGTTTGATTTCGACGAAGAAGAAAACCTCGACGAAGAAACCTGTGAAGATCGGATAGACTGTGAATGGACGCCGGAGAAAACTCGCCATTGCAGAACGAAATCGTGTGAAATTACGCTATGAATGAGCGGG
>JAJOOO010028098.1:0-14914 GCA_029582685.1 Solanum piurae
CTGCTGTGGCAGCGATTTTTAATAAAAAATATTATTTTTTTACAAAATCGCTGCTGTGGCAGCGATTTATAATAAAATTTTTTTTTTTTTTTTTTTTACAAAATCGCTGCTGTGGCAGTGATTTTTAATTAAAAAAAAATAAAATAATTTTTTTAGACGAAATCGCTGCTTGGGCAGCGATTTTGTCATTTTGTCAGAGGAAAATCGCTGCGTCAGCAGCGATTTTGCCCTTTTGGTTAAAAAAAAAAGTGATGTGCCCTTTTGGAATTTTTGACAATTTTTTTTGCCCTTTAGGCTCCGGACTCACTTTTTATCTACATAAATCATAATGCGTATGCCATACGGAGCAATGCATAATTTTGTTATAATAAGAACTCAATTCTTACAAATTTAAACTTAAAATAATCCTCCATACGTCTCAAATTTGTTGTCATAATGTATTTTTTTTAAGTCAATTTTGATTAATTATTTAAGCTAAAAATTGAATTAAAGTAACTCAAAATTTTGTATTAAAAATCTAGATAATAAAAAATTATGTGATAAGTAATACAAGTCGCAAGTTTTTTCATGTCATTTGATGAAAAAAAATATTTAAAAACGTTAGTTAAAGTTTACATTTTTACTCTCGAAAAGCAAAATATGAAAACTAATTATATGACACGAAGAGAGTATGCATTATTTAAACTTGATTAAAAGTTCTTGATTCAAAGATAGATTCAAAATAAACTTTATAAATTAATTTTAAATTACAAAATAGTGATCTCAAATGCTAGTAACCAAATTTTATTGAATCTTTTTACATATTTAAACGTAAATAACATAACATAAAATTTGAATCAAAACTATTAAATTGTATTGAATCCATATACCCCCGCCCCTACCCCTCTCACCAAAGGGAAGCAAACTAGTAGGGGTAATATTGTCAATTATAGAATTCCACTGCAAATTAAACAAATAGTCAAATATAATGACCTCCATTTGAAATCAAACTTAACTATTATTGAAGGGTGTAGCGGAGATATGATTAAAATTTCTTCACTCTTAATTAGAATTTTGAGTACAAGTCATGAATCTATTCAATAGGAATCTCAATTAATTATGCCTAGTGAATTTACTTGAATGATCAAGAAAAAAAAAATCCAATACGATGTGTTTGTTGGCTCTTTTACCCAATTCTTTTTCTTGGTAAAGTTAAGGAAAACTACATAAATTGAATCCAGTAGGTAAAATTGTTTATTTAAATTGGACTCAATATAATATATTTATCCTGAATGGACACCCAACCTATTTACCCAACTATCCCTTGTTCTATTTACTAAATCACTGCATCTTTACCCTTGATACCATCGGAGAATGTATATAATGTGATAGTATCTATATGCTCTTATTGAATCAAGCAGTAATTGAGCAGTCTTTTCACTGAAATACTGCATGTTCCTCCTTGATGCCATCAAAGTAGGTATCAAGAAGTAACTGAATAGTGTTTTCACTAAAACATTGTTTCTTCCTCTTTGATACCATCAAACTATATGTATATTTTGATGGTATCAAGTAGTAAACGCATAATAGTAGTTAAAAACAGGAGATATGAAAGTAAGGGGATAACCGCTCGTAAATAATTTCCTTTTTGATATAACTTAATAAGTATCCTTTTCCCTAAAGTTAATTGCAGACCATAAAAGTGTTTTATCATAAAGAAAAATGGGCCGAGTAAGCGAACGAAGTGGATTGGGCCATCGTAGAACTAAAGTTCAAAAATAGCTATTATTACGAAATTTTAAATTCATTCTACAGTTTCATCTCTAGAACTTGAAAGAGAAAGTTCATAATCCAAATTTTAAATTTTAAATTCATTCTACAGTTTCATCGTAAATTTTTTACTTTCTAGAATAAAACAAAGTAGTGAATTAGTAATAATCCAAAAAATAAAGTAGTGAATTGGTAATATCCAAAAACAAGAGAAACTAAAGTTGAGAGGAAGTTAATAATCTGAAAGATATTTACGTGATTTGCGTAGAAATTATTGAAAAATCTTAAGTGAAAAAACAGTAAGTAGTGTAATACGTCGTTCTTTCTAAAATAGAACTTTTCATTCTAAAGCAAGAATTAGCATAAAAGTCGTTCTATTACGACCAATATGATTGTTACTATTTCATTTTCTTTTTCAAGCTCTTTTTAGAAAGTACTTACTAAATTAATTACGAAATCTCGAATCTCTCTAACTTGACACCAAAAATGTTTTATATGTCCAGATTGATTAGAGATTTGATTGTTGACATACTCGAGGCAACTCACAGAACATATATATCCTCGCTAAATAAGAGTCCCGAGATGCACCTTGAAGAGTTTGTCAAGTATTTAACCTTGAAACGAGTCCAAAAAAGTACATTTTAAAATATAGATACTAATTATATGAGATAAATATAAAATGAATTATCATTAATAATTTACTTAAAATCTTAAATAATCAAAGTAAGTCAACTACTTTCTTGCTACCTTACTCTACCTTCACCTTCAATGAATCTAAACATGTTCAAGATCTACAAGTCAAATTAATTCACCTTCTCTGAATTTTGCCCAAATCCCATCAACATTATCCAATCTTCTTAACATCAAGATAATCTTTATCCAATTTTCTAAACTCTACCGAAATTTTCATGAAAAATTATGTTAATATTTCTTAAGGCTTATTAATGAAGTATAAAACGGTTCATTTGTTCCTGAATAGCTTCCTTCAAGAAACGCTTCTACTTCCTCGCTAAATGTCTTGGTAGAAGATATGATTTAATTAGAACTGTGGTTTAATTAGTACTAGCTTTTAAGTAAGTATGTAGTTCAACAAGAATTTTTCTTACCTATCCAGCTTCTAATGAATCAAGATAACCATTTGTTCTAGTATAAATAGTCATTATCTTCTCTCTTATCATGAGAGGAGCTGTTTGATCATAAATTTTGGATTAGATTTTGAAAATTTATCTTTAAATATCTTTTTATCATTAAATTTGGTTAAAATTTTAAATATTTTCAAGTTAAACCAATTTCTATATCTATAGAACTTTTAATCACAGATTTCATAAATATTTCAAATAAACATGTATTTAAACATAACGTCAAATTTCAAAAACTTAAACTTTGGCGTGGATCGAAACAAATACACACACCAAATAGTATAGAAGTAATCACGTGAACGGGTTATACATTATCAAAATGAATTACATGCATGATGATACAAACCAAACACCTTGTTTTCTTGTCCTCACACAAATTTGAGTTTTAATCTCATGTCATTTTCACTTATTTTATTAACCACTAGCTTAGCTCCCTAAATTAAGAGCAAACCAAAAGCTCTCATCTCTAGACACTAATTAACACAAAAAAGTACTCCATAATTAAAGTTGATTAACAAAAAGAAAATACATATAAATATGTCATTTAACTTGACTTTATCTGATATTTATGTCTTCAACTTGTATTCAGTTAAGCAAACAAACACACGTATTTTACTTAACGTCCTATATACCAATTCATATCCTATACAATATTCTACGTGACAGTAATATTATGCATGCATATATTAATTTTATACAAATTTAAGTTTCGAGCATACATAAAAAAGGAGCAGAACATTTTGGTAGATCCCTAATTTAATTAACTGACACCACCACTATCAAATCAAAGTGCTTTTTCCCACTGTGTTTTATTCTTCTTCCTCCTCATTGCTATCACTGTTCACTATCCACTCCCGTGAACTTTCACTTTCCTCCAAATTCACCAAACCCCATTCTTTTTTCACACTGTAATTGAATTATCTTGTTGAAATTGTACAGTTTTTTAACATTTACAGTCCAGAAATTTGTATAAAAGGGTACCCACCATGCACACAAGAAAACCTGCAAAACCCACACTATTCAGAAAATTCAAGCTTCTTTTCATTTCAATGGCTTCCTTTTTCACACTCACTATCTTCTCCCTAATCCTCTTCTTCTCAATTTCCTTCGCCGCTCGCCACCATTCCCCTAATTCCTCCACATCCCCGTCAATTTCACTTCAGATCCGAAGTGCTTGTAAGGCTTCACGGGACCCACCATCATGTGAATCTGTACTGACGGATTCCGGTAACTTACCGTCTGACCTGACGACGTCGTTGATCATCCAATCGGCGGTTAAAGTATCGTCGAAGAACAACGATAAGGCGAAAGAGATGGTGCAGGCAATCATTGATGCGTCGACTGGGAATAATCAGAACCGTACGGAAGCCGGGAAGGTGTGTATGGAGGTGCTCGGGTACGCGGAATATCGGGTCGGGTTAACGGGTCAGGCAGTGATGAATGACGGGTACAAGAGCGCTCGTGCATGGATGAGCTCCGTCATGGTGTACCAATACGACTGCTGGTCCGCTTTGAAGTACGTTAATGGTACCTCACAGGTATCCAAAACGATGTCGTTTATCAATTCCTTGATAGGATACAGCAGCAACGCATTGGGTATGATGGTGAACTTCGACCTTTACGGCGCCGATACCGGGTCATGGACCGTACCCAAAACAGAACGAGACGGGTTCTGGGAAGGTTCGGGTTCGGTCGGGTCGGGTCAAGTGAAGGGTGGAGTGCCTACCGGGTTGAAACCGGATGTAACGGTGTGTAAGGAAGGAGGATGTGACTATAAGACGGTGCAGGAGGCAGTGAATGCTGCACCGGAGAACGAGCAAACCCGGAAGTTTGTGATATGGATCAAATCCGGGTTGTATGAGGAGAAAGTTCGGGTCGGGTTGGAGAAGATGAATGTGGTATTTTTGGGTGATGGAATGGGTAAAACCGTCCTTACGGGTTCGTTGAGTGTTGGTCTTGCTGGTGTTACTACTTATGAGACTGCAACTGTTGGTAAGTTAAATTTAATTGAATTCGAATTTTAATACTTATGTTATTTGACTATAAAATGTTTATTACCGCCCTACTATCTTATTAGTTATCATTTACCTATGTTTTACCTGGGTCGAGGGTCTTGAGGAAACAATTTCTACCTTGACAAGGTAGGGGTAACGTACACACCACTCTGCTTAGACTCCACTTGTGGAATTACACCCGGTAACTGGGTTTTTTGTTGTTGTTGTTTAAGGATGATCAATTTTGTTCACCTGTGTTTTTTCGGTTTAAAATCAAACGTAATAGTTAGGAATAGTGGGACTCTATCGCTTTAGCAACTTTCTCTTGTGTGATAAATTGTACTCCCTCTGTCCCAATTTATATGACATAGTTCGGATTTCGAGATTCAAACAAGTTTATCCTTGACCGTAAATTTTTCATATATCTTTTAAATATTTTGAATTATCAATTATTGTGACTTATAGTACTTTTTATGTAGTTTATAAATATATAAATTTCATTTTAAAAATTTTGAAGATTTCATGAGCAAATTCTCGGTCAAACTCAAACTGTTTGACTCTCGAAAAGCGAAATGTGTCACATAAATTGGGACAGAGGGAGTATTAAAGTTGTCGATTCTAAGAACCTAATTTGACTGCCCCTTGTTAATGTTTTGTTGTGTTTGCATTCAAAGCTCACCTGTTTTGAAATAGATTTTTGCATTTACTTTGTGTGGTTAGTATGAAAAACGGAAGATATAGTCCTTGCTCCATAGTAAACGCTAAGTTAGAATTTATAGTCGGTGGATTTGGAATGAGTCTAATGTATACATATGAGCATTAACTTTGTGGTACGTGTATTTATGGATGGAGCCGAAAGCAATGGTTTCAGTCGAGCCCGTTTTGATCCGTGTTGGGATCATAGGGGTATGCTAAAAGTGCAAAATGTTTGCATTTGTCATAAACCTTTGGCTTAGGACTCTATGTTATTGTTCAAGTGATGATAAAATCTGCATTTGTTATTTGTTTGTTGAAGACATACTTAATTGATGAACTGTCGTAGTTTTGAGTTGTTCTAATGTTTAGTATTTCCAAAACAGGAGTTGTTGGTGATGGATTCATGGCCAGTGGTATCACCTTTCAAAACACAGCCGGTCCGGATGCTCACCAAGCCGTAGCATTCCGATCCGACAGTGATCTTTCAGTTGTAGAGAACTGTGAATTCATTGGCAATCAAGACACCCTATACGCCCACGCTTTGCGCCAATACTACAAGTCCTGTCGTATCCAAGGCAATGTAGACTTCATTTTCGGAAACTCAGCTTCTTTCTTCCAAGACTGTGACATCCTAATAGCACCTCGACAACTCCGTCCTGAAAAGGGAGAGACGAATGCCGTGACTGCTCATGGCAGGATAGACCCTGCACAATCAACTGGTTTCGTCTTTCAAAATTGTTTGATCAATGGAACTGACAAATACATGTCCTTGTACTACAACAAGCCCAAAGTCCACAAAAATTTTCTGGGAAGGCCATGGAAGGAGTATTCTCGGACCGTGTTTCTAGATTGTACTTTAGAGGCTCTTATTTCGGCTAACGGATGGTTTCCTTGGAGTGGTGATTTCGCGTTGAAGACTCTATACTACGGAGAATATAGAAATACTGGTGCCGGAGCTAATACAGCAGGACGAGTGTCGTGGAGTAGCCAAATCCCAGCTGAACATGTTAACTCATACTCTATACAAAATTTTATTCAAGGAGATCAGTGGATTTCGACTTCCTCTTGATTAACTTATAGTAATGTTTAATGTACATCTAGTAAGTCAAGCTCAATATATAATCGGGGAATCATAGTAGCTCAGTTGGTTGGTTGGTTATCTGAACTCCCATTTTGTTGGCGAGGGTTCGATTCTCCTCCATGTTGTAATGTAAGCCCCTCCCCCTATACCCACCCCGATTTTTTTTATTTTAAAAAACTCAATATATAACCTCTTGTACGGTATTGTTGGAAAATTTTGGAACTTCTTATAATGTGAGATATATATTGCTAAAAGCCTAAAAGTTTCTAATAATTCAGATATATATTTAAAGTTATGTGGCAAGTTCTCAATTAAAAATCAAGAAAAATGGTTTTTTTTTCTTCAATTTAGTAAAAGATGACTTGCTAAATAAAAGGGAAAATATGTGTTATTTGTTAGACGACAGGGGTATATGTGAGACATTTTTTTTAATGAGGATATATCAGATCTAAATCGCAATGTTGAGAGGGGTATAACAAGCTCTTTTTCCTTTATTTAATTACAAGTGATGGTCTTGCAACTAGAATAAGTAGCTTTTCATATTGTTACATTCCAAAGCTAAAATTCTTCTTTTTTTTTATGTTAAACAAATGAACATGATAAAAAAAGATAAAAGGCTTGCAACTTTGATCTTCCAATGAAATAGAAAAGCCTACTAAAGTTGAAGGGTAGAATTGTGAATCAATTTTTTTTAGGACAAATTATAGAAATACACACCTTTTGTTTCACTTATTTCCATTATCCCCTATTACTTTTAAAAATCTCCAAAATCCCTTATTTCTTTAATGTATCCGAGCTGCATATTAATGTATCCGAGCCAGTATTTAATGTATTCGAGACAGTATTTAATTTCCAAGCTACATATTAATGTATCCGAGCTTCAATTATTGTATCCGGTTTTTTTAATTTTTAAGGGATTAATGTAATTAGAAACTTATTAGGGATAGATTGTAATTTCATATTAAAACTATGAGATTTATGTAATTTACCCTTTTTTTTATATAGGTTTAAACCAAACACGAATTTAAGTTATATATATATATATAATGTATATCTACTTTTTAATAAAGTGAATCAAACACATGATGAAAAATTATCTTTCTATAACTAATCAACATAATTAATTCCCACACGAGTTGTTTTGGTACCAAATAACCTCTAAAAGTATAAAGTCGCTCTTGGGGGTAGTTATTGACATAAGGGACTTGGGTTGTTAATACAATATTTTCAATGATATAAACCGTAGAAGTTGTGTTTGATGAGCTACCATGAGTTATTGGTGAATAAGTTGTTACCATATGTCTATGTCTTTCAATTATTGTACTATATACTAGACATGTGACATACTTATAACATAAAGAGTTGCATTTTTTTCTAAGTTGTTGAAGAGTTGAAAGTTTTGTGAAGACAATAATGAGCTAGCTAGAGCCCATAGATCTTACTATTCCTCAATAATATTCAGATTTGAGTTACGATATCACTCTTAATTATTATAAGTGATTTCAGTTACTGTATTAAGAAATAAATTGAAAATAATTAGTACTTTCTCCTGAGTCGAGAGTCTATCAGAAACAACATCTTTATTTCTAAGATAGTAGTACAGTCTACGTACATTCAATCCTCTTCAGACTTTACTATGTAAAGTTATACTAAATTTGTTATTATTGTTGTAGTACTTCCTCCATCTCAAAATAAGTATCATCGTAATAAATATATTTCAATTTAATAAAATATTCGAAGTAGTACATATATACATGTCCACTTTAATAGTGCTACCTATTAGTGGTGTCCATTTGGTATCGCAATTTTATCATAGGATACATTTTTCTACTCTCAATTTCAATAACTCACTAGTGCGTTCATTTTTTTTAATTTTTTTTATTCTTTTAGTGATCTTTGGTTTTTAGTGTATGTAATCATTCAAATTAAAAGGGGAACGAGTGTACGCCTTCTTTTTGTTTACTCTGCGTTAATGCTTTTCTATGTCACGGAATATTGTGTACGCAAAATGGAGGACTCCATTTTTTTTTTAATTAAAGATTCTCGATTTGAATTTTGAGAATGAAACCGTTTTTGATAGAAAGTATTTTATTATTTTAAGGTGGAAATTTTTTATATGAATTTAAATTAATTGAGCCTTATAATAAAATTAAGGAAAAGCTTATTAATATTTCATATTTTTTACCTACACAAATGTTATCGGAATATTTGTGTAATTAGATAGTTTTTCCATGTAATTATGCAGACCTCAAAGAAAGTGGCCTTTGGGCTTCGTTTGGGCCGGTCCAAGAAAAGACTTTCAACCCTTCACTCGAATATTGAAATGAAGGCCCATTTATCAACAAAATGTGTAACAAACAAAGTGAAAATGTAAAAAAATGTAAAAAAATAAGATTGAATTTAATACAATGCAAGCCTATGTCAACAAAGAACCAAAAATAGAAAGCACAAAAACCAATATTTCCCTCTTTATATAAGTTCCTTCACATATTTTGGAGTCTAAATTAGCACCAATGGACTTCAATCTATGAAAGTCAATGACAAATGCCATTGTCGAAAAAAAGAGCAACTTTCACATATAGCAAACACAAAATTCATATTTGTATGCTATATCAAAGTTTGCATAATTGAGCTCCATAGCAAACATATATATGTATAATTCGCTATACATATATAAAAAAAAACAGTTGTATAATTCGCTATACATATACAAAGAAAGCAGTTGTATAATTCTCTATACATATACAAAAGAAAGCAGTTGTATACAAAAGATCAATTGTATAATCTGTGTATGTATAAAACGAGAAAGAGAGAAAGACAAAAGAAAACTAGGTAGGAAAATATTTGTATTGTATAATTATAAGTGTATAAGACGAAGATATATGTATTTGCATGTGTATATACAATTTTCTCTCGCTTTATACAAACAGAAGCGCAATTTATACATTTCGTTTCTGTTTGTATAAGTGAAAGAGGCGAGGGTGGCGAGCGAGATTTGGGAGAGTGGCGAGTGAGATCTGGGAACGAAAATATATGTATATATACAATTTCCTCTCGCTTAATACAAACACAAACGCACTTTATACATTTGTGTTTGTATAAAAGCAAGAGAGGCGAGCGAGACTGCCACCAAACGAGAGTGGCGAGCGAGATTTCATCAGGGAGAGTGGCGAAAATAGCAATAGTTTGCTATAGGGTACAAATAAATCAAAGTATATTTATAGCATTTAATTTGAATTAATAATTTTCTATTATATATAATTTTCCCTTGAAAAAATGCACAAGGATTATATATCTACCGAAACTATTTTCAAATATTATTTTTCACTTTAAAAACAAAAGCTATTTTTTTTCTTCAAATCTTACAATGAAACATAGTCAAATGTCCACTTATACTTAACCACCTTCTTTTACTATTTCTACTTTTGTTGATTATATGATTTATATTGTATGTCTAAGACAATGAAACTTTGTAATATTAAGGTTATTATTATTAATATAACTATTCTTCTTATTAAAACAAAACAAGTGATGACAAAAAATTTAAGAAATTTGACAATGAATATTTATCTAAAAATGGTAAAACTTAGAAAGGAGAAAGCTAAGTTTGGCTTGTAAGAATCATCTGGTTAAGACAAAGCCAAGAGAAGAAAAAAAATGAAATAAGATAGCATGCGTTGAGAAAGTTTGCTTTGCTTCTACTACAAAGTACATTACATTACTTCTTTATCTTTACAATTTATTTATTTTAATATCTTATCCTCATAGACAAACTTTAGTGATGAATTTTTTTTTAAAAAAAATACTAAGTTATGAATACATATATAGTTACATATACATGCCATACTAAGAAAATTGATTTCATGCTAGTGCGTGTTAGGTAGAAGAAAAATATTTTGGGCTTCTTATGTAACTGTATAGGTGATTAAAAAAAAGGAAAATCTATATAATTAAACATACTTCATTACCATATACAGTATTATTACCTATGCTTTTCAAAATAGTATATATCTTACCACTAATTAAGAGTTTTGTATCATATATTGAGAAAGATACACTTAGATAAATGTATATTTGCTATCATATACACAAAATAGGGAGAGAGATAAGCGAGATGGGGAGGGAGGTGAGCAAGATTCATTATATATCTCAGATCATGCAAATCACACTAGATACACATATGAGTATGTAACTGGTGTAATTCGCATGTATCTAAGATATCATATATATAGAAGAGCGGCGAGCGAGATGGGAGAGAGGCTAGCGGATTTGTTATGCATCCCAGATACATTTGAATCTACTTGGATACAATGTATTTAGAACAAATTGCACCTAATTTTGACCCAAGGTATCATGAGATATATGCATGTGGATGTATGTAGACGTATCTGGACGCACCAAAATCTGATAAGATACGTAACAATGTAAACTAGAGTGTATCTAAGTAATTAGCTTGTTAACTAGTAAAATTTATATAAGTTCTCCTAAAAAATCAACTAAAATGATCGTATATATAAGTAATGTATCAATATTGTATAAAAATATAGATAAATATATATTTTACAAGCCAAGTGAATGATGACAGGTCATTGGTCCAACACAGTAATGATGAAATATGAAGAACTATCCAGTATAACCTTCTTTTTCTCATATATTGCATGTATTAGAACTTAGAAGAACACTTTGCCCGTAATAAATGATAATTGAGTTATTTTAGAAAAATAATTTTGACCTGTTAGTAGTCTTAAGTAGCAAAATAAGTGAGGGTTTACTTATTTTCTTATATTCGATGAAATATAATAAGAAAATATTATCTTAAAAGTATTGGTATATATATATATATATATATATATATAATCTAAATAAATATTATAAGAGGTAGACTAGAGAGTGAGAAAGACACAATCAATATATAATAATAGTGCCACTTATGGAAATGATATGGTGACAATGTATTTTTTTTTTAAAAAAATAAATAAAACATGATGTACTAAGCTTTCATTATATATGTATGAAATTTAAGAAAGGGCCGAACCATGATGATATACTATAATATTATGATTGAACACGAAGTATATATGTTAATGAGACTGGTGGAAAACTTGGCCTTTTCCCCCAATGTTAGAGATGATTATAAGCATCATTTACGTTTATAGTTATGAAATAGTAATCGTTCTTTGCAAGTAAAATTCATTTATTTAATGATGACTTTCTCGATTGAGTTTAAGTTTTATGAACTATAATAATAAACGTGAGAAATATCACATTTTTAATTATTATTATGACAATTGACAAATAACTTGTCTTATTTTGAGAATTATAGGAGTTTATGGAGAGTTACCTGTACCGCTATATGCTATAGATATTAATCTTTGGAAATTTGATATGGGTAAGAAATTTCTTATACTAACGAGATATATAACTTAAATTATTGTCGATCGATTTTATCCGTTAAAGTCTTGTACTAAAGGATATAATCATACTTTAATGGTGGATTCATCCTTGTATTTTCAGATTCATCTGAATTTAATAACTTTTACTCGAAGTATAAATTTATTTGTAAAGTTCAACAAAATTGTAACAAATACTAAGATATGAACGCATACCAATAAAAATATAATGGGTAATTACAAATTAAAATTATATAGTTGACATCGATCCTTAATCCACCTCTATTCGTGAAGCGTGAGCTACTTTAATTAACTACCAAAGGAGCATGACAACTCGAGTTAGACGATAGACAATGATGTAATTTCATAAAAGCTCAATGGGACCCGAGAGCTAGACAGAAGACAAGCCACATTGTGATACCTCGTGTAAGTTGAAGTCAATGACAACCCGAATTGATCACTAGCTTCTTGCTATTGTGTTATAACTTTTGGAGAATCGATATAAATTTCACTAGTTTTGGAGCTAATTACTTATATACACACTCTAGTTTGTAATATTATGTATCTTACCATATTTTGGTGTGTCCAGATACGTCCAGATACATGTGGTCAAAATTAGGTATGATTTGTTCTAGATACATTATATCCAAGTGGATTCGCATGTATTTAGGATACATTACAAACTTGCTCGACTCTCTCCATCTCGCTCGCCACTCTCTTATGTATCTGGGATTCTAGATACATGCATGTGAATCGAACAAGATACATATAAATGCATATATCTAGTATGTATCTAGTGTGATTCGCATGTATCTGAGATACATAACAAATATCTCTCGCCTCCCTCCCCATCTCACTCGCTTCTCTCCCTATTTTAGTATATATGGTTGCAAAAATACAAATATCTAAGTTATCTTTCTCAATATATGATAGAAAACTCTTAATTAATGGTAAGATACGTAATATTTGAAAATACAGGTAATAATTGTATATATGATAGCGAAGTAAGTCTAATTATATAGTGTTTAATTTCCTTTAACTTTTTGTAACCAGTCGATTGTCAATTATTTCACCCAATTAGCTACTTATCTACTTGTCCCAATAATTAAAGTAGGTGATAAGATGAGAAAAGGTCAATTTTTTAACTCTAAAAAAGATCGTACACTCCCGTTGGTCTCAACTTGTACAAATTGTTAAATTTTCTCAATTCAAGCCAATAATTTCTGCAATTTTAATTTGTAATTGTGGTAATTTTGGCAAAGTTTATAAATTTTCAAAAAATATTGTTTCTAACAAAAAGGTAAAAATCTTTAATTATTTAATTCATATACGTAAGTACCTTGACTGTATTAGAGATTTTTTACGCTATCAAATAAGGTTTAGTTTGTTATAGCAAGTCTTATCACGTTATCAATTAATTAGGCGGAGTTGAGGCAGGTGGTTTATCCAAATTCTTTTCGCCAAAAAATTACACTGTATATACAAAATAAAAGATATTGAATTTTCTAGTCTTTCCGTGTGTTTATCTTTTTATATTGTTAAAGTCTCATGGTGAAAATACTATCCCCATCTATATAGATACCGAGTAGGCGAGTAACTCTCTCTATCAAGACTAAGGTAAATACAAAAGAAAAAAAAATCACCTAGTATATTTTGGTTGTTACTTGAACTAGAAGTTAATAAGATCTCATGATTTTTCGTTGACGACTAAACTACACACTTTAATGCTAGGTAGTCACTATTCATAAAAGTTAGTTAAAATATGTATATATATTTGTTAGATACATACATCAATACACAAAGTGGGGGGGGGGGGTGTAACAAAGTGATACGTAGCGATAGGTGCAAGGTTTCACTCACCAAATATTATTTGTATGTATGAAACAAAGACATTTGTAATTGGCAAAGTGCCAAGTAGATTGCTTCTTCTCCTTACTTTAGCACATACCTCATTTTCACTATCTGTTTTTTTGCTCATCTTTCAAGCTTTCTAAATCAATATATTTTATCTTTGTGGTTATCATCATACTAATTCACAATTAATTAAATGATTTCAATTATATTCATTTAACTATATATGTATACAATAACAATAAAATATTCAGTGAAATTTCACTAAGTGGGTCTGGAGATCGATAGAGTGTACGTAGATCTTACCAGTTACCACTATCTCGTGGAGATAAAGAGGTTGTTTCCGAAAGACTTTCAGCTCAAGTGTATCAAACCCAAGTAGAGAAAGAAGAAAACATAGTCATTAATAAGAAACACAGTACAAAATCTAAAAAAAGGAATACTAACAAATATTAAAATAGTGTGATAATCGAAAACACAATAAATAGCTATATATGTATAAAGAAACTAAATTGTTAATGTAATATAATTAGTTGCAGTATGTAGTTACTCTTGAATACATGTAATTATTCATTTTTCTACATATAACTTAAAGTCTTCATTAAATTATTAATTATTGAGAATGTATAACATATTTGGATAGCTCCATTTTAGCAACTTTGGGAAATATTAACAGACATTCTCTAACTTTTGCGTATTTCATGATGCAATTAAATAGAAATGAAATAAATAATTAAGGAGAATTTAATTACAATTACTATTCTTTTTGTCATTAGAAATTATTCAGTGAATTTGTCAAAACTTTAAGCAAATACATTCACCACCTTTTTCATGGGAAAAAAACAATAAAAGGAAGAAAAATATTTTCTTTGTAATGTTTTTACTAAAAAGGAAAAGAAAAAAAAATCAGTCACAAAAAGATTCATCACCTTTTGACCAATAAATTGAGTAGATATTACTACAACAAAATGATTCACTATATGATTAAAATGGACCACTTTCAAAAAAAAAAAA
>JAJOOO010028099.1:0-10151 GCA_029582685.1 Solanum piurae
GTCTTATATAAAGTGCAAACAAATATTGGAATGTGAAATATGATATTACCTTCATTTATGTGTAGCCTACAATTATAAATAATTATTACCTTCATGTTGGTATGCACTGAATCTGACATTATGACAATTTGGTCTGGATACAAAAATATCAAAAATCACATTATGTATTCTATGTGCATATTTATATTGGGTAGTGGAAGAGACTTACTGTTTATTATGAATTTATAACTGATAATGGCTCAACTTGGAAAATATGCCAATATATAGTATTGGGATAGCAGACGTTAGAATAATATAACAACTAAGAGTTAATGCCGCCATGAAAGAATGTGGGGCAGCGGATGGGGTTGCTCCTCTCTAAACTAGAGGCTTTGGGGTCGAACTCTGGGTATGAAAAATTCTTGGTAGGAAATACTTACCCAATAGGGCCCTACACGGCTCCAATCCGAATTAGTCGGGCTCTAATGCTGATATCGAAGACCAAATGAGAAACCAAAAATAAATAAAAAGAGAACTTTAGTGAATGTGAAAAATTTGTAGAGAAAATGATGTGCTCAATTTTGTCTGATATATTAATGTATATACATTATTTAAAAAAAATGTTAAATGATTTATTTTAAACTAAAGGCTAATACTCCAACTTTGAAGTTAAGAGCTTCCCTATTAGCATACTATAGTTAAAAAATAATATATGATATGATTAATGAGGGTCAATTAGCACATTACGAAGATGGTAAATGTTCACCTGTAGTTTAGAAAAGGTGGTTCATGCCCTTGAAAGGAGATGCCTTTAGTAGGAATGTCTTGACTAACAATAATGGTTTTTATATGGCGCAAACTCAGATGGTACGCAGGCTCTTGTCGATGTTTTGATGGTAAAAATAAAAAAAATGCTATAAAAAGTAAATTAAATAATACCATGTATGACTCAATCTTGTAATATTTTTTTAAAATTCGCATCTGATACACCTACTAAAGAGCTAAAGCCCAACATATCATTTAATTATTTTTATAAAAAATAAATTTTCATTACAAATATTTCTTGCAATGCTTTTGCAGATTCTCTGAAGTGGCATATCTTATTGCCACTTCATGTGTGTATCACACTTACTTTGCAACAGCAGCAAAGAGTGTCTTGACACACAGTCCCGACATTAAGTGTTTAAAATGAACAAAAGCTAGTTGAGATTTTTAATTGAAAGTTAGTGCGAACTTTATGTAGTTGTTGATGGGTAACGCCTAATAAAATTGAACATGGTCAATATCATTAGTAACTATATCATCATATTCATATTCCGTAAAAAAAAAAATATCATTCATTTGATATTTCCGTATATTATATAAAATGATGAGATTTTATTTTTAATAAAATATAAATTTATGGATCATTTTTTGTATTTAAAAAATATGAAATCACATATCGAAACATTAATTTCATGTCATAAATTTAAATCAGGAATGAAATTTCATGTCATAGTGATTGTGCATGTATATGGCCTATATAATCCCCTTCAACCCTACTTCATTCCTCCACTCCACTCCACCTTCAATTTTCTTTTAATCCTCATGGAACAATAGGCACAGAAAGGTTGTCACCAAAGACAGAATATGCTGCTTATTTGGTGTTCAAGTTTGTAAATGGGTGCGACAATATCCTTCCATCTGCTAAATCAAATATTAGGTTTGTTAATTATGAGAGTGAAATTGATGCTGAAAATCAGGCCAACACTGTGCACCTTCCACGATTGCAAGAAAGTGGGGGTATCCCAAAAATGAGAGGAGATGGATGGATGGAAGTAAAATTGGGATATTTTGATAGCAAGAAAGGCACCGACGATCCTGTTGAAGCAAGATTTTTTGAGAAGAATCATTTTTACAAAATTGGACTCATTGTTGAAGGGGTTGAGTTTCGTCCAAAATGAGAAGTGGATATGGGAATTTATGTTTTACATGTTTTGAACAAGAAATCTTTGAATTCTTATTTTGATTACTATTTCAATGTGTGCAATTTACTACAGACAATTCATATACATTGCATATCCTTTAAGTCTTTAATATTACTTAATAATTTGGACGTCCTCTTTCTACCGGAAGGTTACCTTCTGGCCAATTTTGTGGCCTATATTTTGGATTTAACTTTTAGAAGGTAGAAAAGGGTAAAGAGAAATTCCTTCTTCCGATATTTATGATGTTGAATTTTCTTCTCTATTTAATCTCTGTTAGTTTATGTGCTTCTAGTTTTATATTAGAAGAGAGCTTTGCTGAATTCTGAGGAAGGAGAAATATTTTTTTGGATTTCCACAGATGGATCAGTTTCAACTATGTCGTCAAAGGAAGAAAATATGGTGTTATCATTTGGATGTTGTTTTTCCCAAGATTTCTATTCTTTGGGATAATTCATCATATTGATCTTCATCTTCTTTAGGTGCTAAAGCTAATAAGGTATGACAATACTATAAGTCAATATTTTTAATGAATTTTTGTGGAATATTCAGAGAAATGATAATCCTGCAAAGTAAAAATAAATTTGACTAACAAAATGATACAATCATTGTGGTAATTTCTCAAGTACCAAGACCAATGACGGAGGATGCTTGGCTGATTCCAGCTAATATTCCTGCAGCCTTCAGGTCTGTCTGAGATCGTCCAAGCACCTGCTCCTTCTAACATCTTGTCCCCCTTTGTCTCTTTGTCCACGTCATAAGCGTCCGAACCTTCCCTAGCTTGTAGCATTTTTTTTGCTTTCCCTTTATTGAGAATGCCTTCTTAGGTAACCAACTTTCCTGCCTCTCTTTGTTATTTCCCTCAAGTGGCACATGTATTCCATCAAATTTCAACCTATACAATAGGAAAACTAATGGAATGACATGATCAATTACTTGGAAGAAATTATACCCCACCTCTCCGATGCTTCTCAAACTTTGTCCACAATCTCTTTATGCTTGATTGGATCAGTAATATCCCGAATATTTTTAAGTTAAGACCCGAACTATTCTTCATTTGTATAAAGGTCAATTCTTTAGTGTGAGAAAGAATTTGGATATGAATTAAGGTCACAAGAACCCCATAGCACAAGTTGAGTTGAAAGATTCCTTACATATTAAGTTTTGACATAAAATTCTACTTTAGTCAACTTCGAATGACCATATCTCTCAGCATATAATGAATTAGGTGACCATTAACCTATCAAATTAAAGGTCTAGGAGTCCTCTTTCTAACATCACAACCTTTTCCTCATTTCGAGTTTGGAGTAAAAGGTTTGGCTCCTAAACTTTTGACTGGAATTCCTTGGGGTCCTCGATGTTTTTATTTTACATTATTATTTTCATTTACATACATTCTGTTCAATTGAATGTACGGACCTTCCGAATTACTGAGACATGACTATCAATTTTTTAAGACCATAATAAAATATTAGTAGAAGATAAGAGAGGAATGAGAAAATGTGAAGTGAATAACCCCATATTTATTGTTGAAGAAAAGATGTAGTTTTACGTGAAAATTTAATTAAAAAAATTGTTGTACACCCGTTTACGAGTGAACTATCTTAATATATTTGTGATGTATTTTGGGCTGAACAAACTGAGTTAACATTCGTTTGGAATACTTTGTCCATTTGTGGGCGAAGTATCCGTTTTGGTATGTGTTTTAAGGAGGATATGTTTTACTATGTAGTGCCCAAAAAGTATCGGTTTTGAAGCTGAGTGAGAGAAGTATAATTGTAAATAACTCTTATTAAGTTGATAAGAGAGAGACACAAATAAAATAAAGTAAGAATATAACTTCTCACACTCTTGAGGAAGGTGTATTTCACACTTTCTTCCACAACAACATATATATGGGCAACTATTCCACTTTAAAATAATATAAGGGGTTCATACGATCCTCCAAAAATTAGAGTGTATAACAAAATTTTTTATTGAAGTTTGAGTTGGTTTTAAGTCATTTCCCAAATTTATTTGACTTCAAGATTTTAAATATTAAGAAACTTTTAAATAATAAGGTTAATAATATTCCTCATCTTCCAATTTATAGTTATTCAGAAGCGTGAAATTTAAAAAATAATAAAATATTCATGTGTTATTATTTGTAAAAAAATAAAAAAGAGTACTATGCCTAGAATAAAAAGAAAACTGATCTAAATTTGACCTCTACAAATAATGTGTGATGTGCTTCTTTACTTTATACAAATATGGTAAATTACATAATTTATATAATGAAGGATTTAGAGCACAAAATATTCAAAGTATATTGTTTATTTTCTTTCCTTTTATGGATTGTATTTGACCATGAAATGAGAGATTAATTATTCAAACTTTCTTCCAAAAACAAAAGGTTTTATATTTATAGTTTTATTGTAAACTCGTGCTGACGAATTGATTGTCTTTTCTATTATTTTCTTTAAAATAATTTAACTATTAAAATTTATGTAGTGTGAATGTGTTTTTCAGTATTTAGTATCCTATTAGGGTAGATAATGATGGAGTACTAATTGAGTAAGGAAGGAGTTAATATAAAGTAACATTTTAATGTACTATATAGTCAAACTACAGTAGAAAAACATAATATCATGCTTGTCTGTACTTATTACTTTAATTGACAATATATATTTCTAAAATCTTTTCCCCTTTGATTATTTATTCATATATAAAGTCTTGAACAAAAGTAACTGTTATATATTTTTATATGAGTTGTGACATGAATTCTTCCAACTTCATTGCTCCAATGGATTATTTTGATAGCTTATCAGAAGGTTGCAAATTTAAAATAATTTCAAAAAAAACTCCAGCCGATGCAGTAAGATCAATAATTTTATCCAAAGGGTTCAAATTTGTTGTTGAATCAGATGAAATTTGGGGAAAATTTTTGCCCCCGGATTATCAAGAAATAATTGATTGATCTGAGTTTCCTATTGTGTAATGACCCTCCTGGTTATTTCTGTGTTTTGCCTTCTGTGTATCGTTTAGAGCGTTCCTGTAGCGACCCCAAGTCATTTATGACTTGCTGGGACTGACAATTGAATCATTCCTTCATTCTATTCCGGCTATTCCTTTCCGGCGGGTGATTTATTCATGAGCTAGAGAGATAAGCGCTTCGATTCGCAGGCAGGATATAGAAATCGGGCACTATCTATATATAGTAGCTTCTAACTCCGCAACTAAACTAAAGGCTTTGGAACATAGTATACGCCTAGAACTGGTGATGCAGATAATGCGGTATCTGTTGGAATTGGAGCGAATCTAGATGCAATTTACCAAGTCAAAGCAAGGGGTTGAAAAAGCACCACAAGGGACGGAAACGACGTCCTGACTAAACAAGAGTTTCTTCAATTTGGTCAAAAGTTGTAAAGAAGGCACCGGATAAGCAGCTAAACTTCGTTGCCTTCCCGCGCGCTAAGCGAATGGGCGTTGTGCCGTGGGTCAGTTTCGAGGTGGGGAGCGAAGAGAGACCGGAAGAATGATTCATTTGGATCGACGAGCTTTTTCAGCCCAAAAACTAAGAATCCATGGAATGTCTGTCTATCCATGAACATCTATTCTATCTTGGTCGTTCGTTTGGTTATTGTGCGAGTTTTAGTGTTTTTGGAGCTTATGAATCTTGAACGATCATTTTCGATCAAAAGTTCAAGAAGATGACATTATAATCTAATTCTGACGATTCCATCTGCTCCGAAAGGGTCATTTTAGGCTAGTAGCATGGTTGGCATGACTCCCGAGGTTTTCAGTGTGAGTCGATGCGATTAGGCGTTTTAACTTTAAGTTTAAGCCTAAGTTTGACTTTAGTCAATATTCTGAGTAAATGCGCTCGGATGAGAATTCCGTCAGTGCGATTAGCTCCAGAATGTCGAGTTTGGTCTAGATTGACCCGTCTTTTGTGTCCCAAGGTTTTCGATCCCTTTTGTGACTTTTGACTAAAAATGACATTTGGGTGTGGGATCCACTTTTTATCAAGATGACCTCATATGGGAATTTTGACTGCGTCATTGAGTCCAGAATATCAAATTTAGTACGGTTGCATATCTAGTTTGCATGCATGGGGTTCCGAACGAATTCGGAGCACCCCGTCGGAGTTTTTAAGTTTTGGGAAAAATTGCAGAAAAATCTGCTATAAAATGCAGATTATCAGCAACCTTTTCCAAACTTAAAAACCTCATCTCTCTCTCATCTCTCATCCGAATTAGGCGATTCGAAGTGTGAAAGTTTCGTATTTTCGGTGGCTTCGCTGTAGAGTGTTCGAAAGTAGTCGGGTGCACATAGTTCGAGGTAATTTCGCGATTAACCTGACTACTGTACCCTTTTTCGAGCCTTTGTTTTTGGCATTCTTGTTTTGGTCATATCTCTTTCATTTTAGCTCGGTTTTGCGTGATTCGAAGTCCCACGTGTTGGAATTGTTGTGGCTTCGTCGTGGAGTGTCCAAGGAGTGCTGGGCACCTTTTGATTCTCATTAATTCCGAGTTTAGACTGCTGTTGTTTTCTTTTATGTTGATTAAAGTGGGGTTTTCTTGCTTGTTGGTTTTTGCTGTGTTTTGAGCCTCGAATTATGTTTCATTTTGGAACACAAGTTCAGGGTACTGTTTTGGGTCTCTTGACGGAGTCAAATTCGAACAGTTCGGTGCGGGTCCCACAATTCCCGTTTTGACTCCAAAATTGACCCGTCTCCATTTGCTGTGATTTTGGTGTCTAAATGATCGTACTAACATTGTGATCCTATATTTGATAGAGTGACAATGTTCAAAGGTCGTTCGGGAAGGAAAAGCTCCGGCAAAGTGATTTGGAGCGCGTGCGGTCGGCCTTAAGGTAGCCTACGACTTCCTTTCTATTAGATTGAGCTTAATTGTGGAAAAACATGTCGGTTGGAGTGAATTGGGGGTGGGTACCAGTTTCCTACTTTACTTTGATTAGATACCTCATGTTAAGATCGATTGGCCATATTTCGGGTATAGTATCATGTTAACCGATTTAGTAGAGATGCATGCTTATGTACTAAATGCTATTATATGCTTGTATGCTATGTATTGTATGCTTGTTCATTCTTCACCGTAAGCATGATGTCCTTAGTCTAGGTTAGGCTAGCATTGCCTTAGACTTATGACCCGTGTGGGCTGGATAGCCTTGACTTTCTGTCGACGTCGTTCGGATGACTTAGCTCCTTGTAGACTGGAGTAGCAGACTTGAGTCTGATAGTTTGAGCCTTAGATTAGGCGCTATCGTTGCCTGCTGCACTTTTGTATCTTCTCCCTCTCATTCTGTGGTTCCGACGTATTCTCGAAGGTTCGGTGCATCAATAGAGGCGTGGGATTGAGATAGTATAGGCTTGGAGTCTTTTCTGTGATTTCTTAGAGTGGACGGCGTTCCACGGTGGTTGCTGTTGGATTGGATCCTATTGGAGATACCATCACCCACGGGGTCGTTCTTTCTAGCTAGGTAGGGAGCGTATCGCTGGCTGGGTAGACTCGGTGATATCGACGATCGCCCCCAAGCCTCTCTTTCTAGATAAGCTGGGAGTGTGCTGCTGGCTGGGTGTCCCCAGGTCGCTCTTTCTAGTTGGGCTGGGAGCTGACTGCATGGTAGGACGACTCGCGATATCTACCTTACTCACGGGTCCCTCTTTCTAGCTGGGCTGGGAGTGGACTGTTTGGTTGGGTGCCCCCTAGGGTCACTCTTTCCAGCTGGGCTGGGAGTGCACTGCTGGCTGGGTGGAGTCTGATGGATTATCTTGGTTAATTTTGGGCTGGGAGCCTAGTTTCTTTCTTTTGCAGTAGATTTAGCTATTATGTGTACATGATGGGCTTATGGGGGTTTGTTCAGGTTTTACTTAAACTTGCGCACGAGTGTACCTTCTGGGCTTGTGGGGGTCTAGTTAGGTTTAGTTTAGTTGTACTTAGTTTATTCTGTTATGCTCGTGTGCTTTCTTTTCATATCCGCTTTGACCTCTCTGTGTCTAGATTCTATCCTTTCTTATTGTTTTTACCCTTTTTGCTCAGTCGGCCTGTGATGCCTACTGAGTACCTATTGTTTTGGTACTCATGCTACGCTCTGCATCTACTTCGTGATGCAGGTCCCACTACCAGTTACCAACGGTGATTAGTTCCAGCCTTCTTTTGCAGCTGTGATTCGGAGACGAGGCGAGCACTTGGTGTTTTGGGTTTGTCTTGTCTTCTTCTTTTGTTTAGCTAATCTTGTTGCTTTTGAGACACGCTTTGTTGTGGTCCACTTTTGGGACTTGTACTCTTTATTAGATAGCTCTGTACTAGTGAATTTCAGGTTCTGGGAGGGATCATGTATATATTTATTTTGGTTTGCTTCTACATTATTGTTCTTGTTTAGATTATTGTTTTCGCTAGTTTCTGCCCTTCTGCTCATTGTTTGATGTTCTGGGTTACGGGTTGGCTTACCTACTGGTAGGGTATAGTAGGTGCCATCATGACTTGAGAAATCGGGTCATGACGTATTGTTTGCAACACCAAAAAGGAGTTCTTTTTCCATTTGTGTGATTCACCCATTCTTCTTGATGGAGGCAAACTGGTAACACTCAATTTTGATGTGGTTATATTTTATGATTCTATATATTTTTTAATTTTAATATCGACGGTGTGTAAATACCTAAATTATTTATCAATACCTGCTACCTCCCACAAGAGGTGATATCAAGAATTAAGCTTTATGGATTAAATTTTTTAGGATCTCAACCTTTAACTTGTTATTTTGAATGTTGTGGATTCACATCTACTAGTTTTGCATTTATCATGAATTGTTAAACATAAATTCGTGCTCCGTATGGAAGTGTTTGGTTAAGATGAATCCTTAATTAATATCTTTATATGTTTCTACCTCTTATCAACACATGTATGAGATAGTGATGGAGTCAAAAACTCATGTATAGAGTCACCCTAGGGTTTAAACTCATAAGAAAAAATAATGTATGAACTCTCGTTGGTACTAAACTAGAAATTTTTCCTTATGTTAAGTGAATTCAATTGTTCATAAATCATTAAAAAGAATCATTTAACCCTATTTGCGTCGCTCTAATTTTGAGCAAGGTGATTCAATTGAACTCTTTTCCTTCCTTTAGCTCTTCTCGTGATACCAAAGTACTCTGATAGCTCAAGTAGATGAAAAGAAATGATCACCTAGTATTTTTTTTATATTCACCAAAATGTAAAATCTAATCTCTTATAATTTTCTATCCAAAACATTAATTGCCATACTTATCACACTTGATGTTTATTTTATACTTATTTTGTTAGGTAGATGGGAAATATTGTGTGTCAATTTTTATTTTGTTTCTCTCTCCAAAGTTAGGTTATTTAAATTGAACAATGTGTCCTTTGGCTGCTTTCTAGTATACCATTATGAAACTATATTTGTGTAGCAACCATTCAAATAAATACGATAAAAATATGCTTGGAAATAAAAAAAATACTTGGAAGCACTTTCTCTGATCTTACGTGGTTGTTCTTTAAATTAATCAAACGGAAATTTTATTTTTTTCTTTCTCAGAGTTTTTTTCTTGGTAACTGTAGTGGAAAGAAGGGTATAATGATAGAACCAAGAGAGCTTGTTATTTCAGATAGTGATAACCCACAAACTTGGAAATGGGTTAGACGCCGCGATTCCAGGTTCATCTCTTTTTATAGTCTTAATTTGATCTACAACTTTATTGCTCTTCTTATAAATACTTATGCAATGCATTTGCCCTTCTTATACGTTATCTGATACATCTTATGCACCTGAGCTACAACAAAATAAAATGGAGTAGCTGAAAGAAGAAATAGACACTTCATAGAGATATGAAGAAGTATGTTGGATACATTGCAGTACATTGTGATAGTCAATCTGCGCTACACATTGCAAGGAATTCATATTTTCTTGAGATAACTAAACATATAGAAGTTGACAGTCATTTTGTTTGAGACAAGCTCCAAGATGGCCTTATTTCCCTTTCGTTATATTGTTACCGCAGATCAACTGGCTAACCTATTCACCAAAGCTCTTACTGGTGTTAAACAAACTTGCATCATGTCAAAGTTGGCTATGAAGGCCTCATATCCCACTTGAGAGGAGGGGGGGGGGGGAAGAGGGTACATTGAGAATGTGTTTATACTTATAGTTAATTATGCTAGTTATATTACGTTGATTAGCTTAACTGTT